>JACEGQ020000252.1:0-28653 GCA_015852605.2 Populus deltoides | reverse complement strand
CTAAGAAATATTGGGCTAATCTTAGCCCAACATAATTTTTTTTAGTTTGGGTTAGACCCGTTCCAGCCATTTGGCCTAGCCCAAAATCCATTGCATGAATAGTAGGACACGCCCACTGTTCATGCATGAACAGAGAGGGAAGAAGAAGAGGAAAGGGGGCTCACCTCGCTAAGAGGTCATGAATGCGGTCACTAGTTTGGTTGAGGACGGTGGAACAGCTGGAGGCAGGAAGAAGAAGAAGAAGAAGAAGAAGAAGAAGAAGAGGGAGAAACCTTTAGGGAGAGAGAAGGAGAGATGGTGCAACCACCACATGAGGTGGTTGAGTGGCTGTTTGTGGTGGAGATGGTGATGAACAAGACGGTGGTGGGAGTGGTGATGGCCGAAGGCCACGGTGGAGAGAGAATGAAGAGATAGTAGGCACCAATTAAAAATAATCTAAGAAAAGAAAAGATATCTAACATCTTGTTCTTTAGGGGAAAGGTCTAGTTTAAGGAGTCACCACCTAGTATTAGAGTCACTACCAACCCTAATTGATCAACAGAGATTCTATGGTACGAGACTGGTTATGCGAAATGGAAGATACTATCACCCCTTAAGCATCTTACTTGAAGCAAGTTGCATTGCTGGTTTTGTCTTGAATTGTTAAGAGTTTGTCTTTGTTCCATTTTTAAGGTCATCCTATAATATTCTCAACTTTGACGTCAATAAATGTTCACCTATAAATATTTCAAATTCTAGCGTTGGTAGATATTGTGCAATCCACAAAGTACGGTATTCCTGACTATGACGTCAGTGAATAAGTCTGTAAATTTTAAATTTAAAAAAAAAAGAAACAATTTTTTTATTTTTTTTCTGGCTGGATCTAGGTTAGCCGTACGGGCTGGGCTTGTTCCAGCCAGCCCTGGCTTGGTCACTAAAATGCAACAAGCATATGTAAATTATAATTCATGTATGCGTGTATAGTAAGAATGTAATTAAAATGGCAATGGTGAAGGGTCAAAAATAAAAATTAGAAATCAAAAGAATAAAAATCAAATTTGAAGTATCAATAATTAAGAGGACAACATTGAAATTCTAAATGTCTAGTGCGATTTTCGAGAGGATAAGAGAGAGAAAAAAGAAAAAAAAAGTCTCACCTACAACAATTCATCATACCAACATCACCACGTACACCGCACCAAAAATAATAAGTTGCAAAGATTTCAACAACATAATGAAAGAGCTTTTTTAACCACTATGACGCTTGTGTATGCTGACAAAGGTTATGGACGCCTCCCACACGTTAGAGCATGACTTGTATATATCATCAACTTTTCTATTTTAATATTATTTTATTTTTATTAAAAGATTAAATTACCATTAACCAATTTCATAATAACAAAAAAAACATAATGAAAAAACATAAAAGCTCCTATATGCAAGCTTTATAAATTTTGCAAGTATTTTTATTGTTCTTAAATAGTGAATTGATGTGAAAGCTCTTAAGAGTTAGTTTCAATAATTTTGGTTTGAAGAGTAAATTAATAATTTCATTGTTCTTAAAAAAATAAAAAAGGCAATCGATCAATATAATAATTAATAATAAGTCACGTGAAAAGAAAAAAAATGCCCAATGTAAAAGCCATTGGTTTTTTTGAGAAGGTTAAATAGATAATTATATTATAGCAATAAATAATAAAATATTTCTATGCCATTGTATTTTCACCTTTTGTTTTGACTTTATCTTCTAGTTTTTTTTTTTTTTGTTATATTGCTAGATAAACATCTTTTAACCGCACCTAATAGTATTCACATCAACAAATATAACTAAAAGCATCCAAGTAATCACTACATGGATCCTTAATGTGTCATTAAATATTATAAGAGATTTAAATAAAAATAATATATATATATATATATATATATATATATATATATAAAGGTTCATACACAAAATTTATATGGTTTAAGGGCCACACTTTCTAAAAAAAAAATTCTTCAAATTAAATATTACTATTTGAGAGTAATTGAGTTTATCTACTGAATTTATCATCCAATCTGCTTACAACGCGAAACCCACGTATCTCAAGGCCATCATATTATAGTCCAAATGAAGGCCCAAAACCGATGGGCCATTATGACGACAACTGTTCAGCACTTCATTTAGGCCCCCGTCTTTCAAATGAAATGCAATTACAATTTCAGGATGTGTTAGCAACAATTCCACGACGTCGCATCCAATGTTTCTCAGACGCATGAAGCACAAGGCTAAGCTTCTCTCTAAGCGGAAGTCTACAGCATATTGAAGATGAATGTGAGGTGGAATCCCAAGGCTCACTGGACTCTGGAATCAGACAAGGGAATCTTCGTTGTTTAACATCTTCATATGCAACAGCATCAAATTCTGTTGTTGAGGCAGAGGTGCAGGGAACGTTGAAAACTGGGCAGGCATTGGGTTTTGGAATGTTGAGGACTTGCAGGTGCTGGTAACATCCATTAGAGGCCAGGTGGACAGAGAGCTGGAAGATTGGAATGACGACAATAATGCCATTTTGCAGCTCGACATTGGATATGTATTACCTTCTTTCTTAATGAAGATCTTATTCTGGAATAGTTGTGGATTGGGTATGTATGCTAAGGGGGTATCGATTAGGAATACTGTTCTGCATAATGACATTGAGGTGTGTTTCTTGCTAGGAACTAAGAGGGCAATGTGCTGTGACAATTTTGTTCATCCATTATAGAATAACTTATCAGTCAAATGGTTTACTCTTAATTCAGTTGATTAGGCTGGAGGTATTTTAGCTACGTGGGATGAAAGTAAGTTCATGGTTCATTCAATTGAATATGGTGGGCAATGGGTAGAACCTTTGGATTGCATATTGAGAAGCAATTTACTTGTGCAATCATAGGAGTCTATGCAGGAATCATAGTTCATGAGAGACGGGAACTGTGGGAGGAACTCCTTAGCTTACAAGCTGCGTTTGTAACACCTTTGTTCATTGCTGGGGACTTCAATGAAACATTGCATCAGTGTGAAAGTAACAGTGGCTATTTGAATGGCATTGGTTCTACGGATTTCAAAAGATTCATTTCCAATTGTAATCTTTTGGAGTATCCCCTTCCTCTCTCTCTGGTCACCGATACACAAGATTTCATGGCAACTAAACGAGTAGAAGTGATAGAGCCTTTGCCACTCCATACCGCCATTTAACATTCTCAGGTCTCCTACTCAGTCGGTTTCCACCAGAATTGTCTGGTCACTGCCCAATGATCTTAGGACTGCAATGCCAAATTGGAGATGGAAGCCATTTCGTTTCCTTAATTGTTAGGTCTCTCAGCCTATGTTTATGGACAAACTTTAGGTTCTTTGGCAGGAATGTGGTGTTAAGTACAATGGGAGACTTCACTTGGTTAAAACGCTTGCCTTTATGGCTATGAAATTCAGAATATGGAATAGAAAGGACTTTGGCAATCAGGACTTAAAACTGTTGCAGCTTTAGCGTGACATCCAGCGACTGGAGAATACAGTAGAGGACAAACAGCTAACCATGAAGAACTTTCTGTGCTGCAAATCTTGCGCTCTAAGCCGTGGGAAATCAATAAGTTTGTGGAATCAATCTGCAGTACAAAATCAAGACAGACCTGGTGCAAGCCTTGGAGATAAGAATACAAAATTCTTCCACATTATAGCTAATATTCGAAGGAGTAGAAAACTCTATCACTCGTATCAGATACAATGATATACTGCATCCCTTCCCAAGGACTTCGAGGAGGCGGCAATATCCTATTTCTCAAGTCTATTCACTAATGATATCTCTACAAGAGCTACAATGGGGTTCCTTGGGTTCAATAAACTATCCATAATACAAACTCAACAACTTGAACAAGAGGTAACTATGGAAGAGGTCAAGCAAATGATTTGGAGTTGTGATGGAACAAAAGCCCCAGGTCTTGACTGCTTCACCTTCATTTTCTATAAAAACGCATGGCATCTGATAGGGCCTAACATTTTTTATATGGTGCTTGAATTTTCCCGACTTAGGAAATTACCAACAGGAATTAACATCTCTCATATGGCCTTCGTTCCAAAATCAAAGCTATCTACAGAATTTTCAGAGTAAGGCCAATAAGTTTACTGCATGGCTTGTACAGGATTATAGGTAAACTGCTATCCAACAAATTGAAAGTCATTATGTATAGTATTATTAGTGCTAATCAAACAACTTTCATCAAATTTTAGATGCTTTCATGACAGCTAATGAAGTTGTACACAGTGTTAAGAAAAGTGGGCAACATAGTTTTGTTATTAAAGTGGACTTTCATAAGGCTATTAATTCAGTAGCTAGAGGAAGTGATGTCGTATATGGGTTTTGGAATACATGAATGCATTGTGAGATCTAAATTAGTTATTCTTATCACTACCAAAAAAATTAATAAATATAAACGAAAAATACCGAGAAAAATATTCTGTAGAATTTGCGTTTAATTTTACCAATAAAAATATTCCCTTGGTATATACCGAGAGAATTACAGAGAAAAAAAAACAAAGCTAAAAAATACTAAGACGTTGTCAAAGAACCATCTTAACTCAAAAGCTTAAGCTCTTAGGTGAGGTCCCAGGATATGATTTATATTATTCTCTAACACACCCTCTCAAATGAAATCCCTTTGAACTTGAAACTTGCATAATCTCACATTACCTTGTGCTTAATTTTTTATCAAATAAATGGGGATGATGAGATTTGAACTCGAGACCACTTGGTCATCAAGGCTCTGATACCATATCAAAAAACCATTTCAACCCAAAAGCTCAAGCTCTTAGGTAAGGTCTCAGGATATAATTTATATTATTCTCTAACAGACGTGTCATTTATACCAACGAAATTACCGACAAAATAAATTTCATCAGTAAAATCATTGGTAAACTATTAACACTATTCATCATGTCAATTACAAAGGAATCACCAACGGAAAATTCCGTTGGTATTTTCCAGAGAGCTCTAGAACGGTTTACTTCCCAATTGCACTGGCATGACTATTCTTTCGTGCAAAATCACCGCATGATTGAAAAGTCGCCGTGTTAGTTGGTCGGTTTATGAAAAATTTTGATTAAATTAAAATTTTTAATTAAATATTACGACGGAATCACCAAAGAATTGAAAAGTTGTCGATGATATTTGGCGGTTTTTGAAAATTTTTGATTAAATTAAAAATTTTAATTAAATATTACAAATGGAATCACCGATAAAATAATTAAAAATATTAATATTTAATTATTCATCGGTGAAACCCTTAATAAAAAGTCTAGAATCCCTAATTTCACAACAGACGGACTCATTTCTTCTTCTTCTTCTTCTTCTTCTTCTTCTTCTTCTTCCCCATATGTAAAAAAATCAACATCCCTTTCTTCTCTTCTCTTCTCTCCTCAACTCCTTCTCTTCTCCTCCATGCTCGGTATGTCTTCTTCTCTTTTCTTCTTTTCTCTTCTCGTTTTTTTTATTAATATACTTAACGATTTTTTTCTCTTCTGCTTTAGTTGTGACTCACATTAGGATAAGATTTTTCTTTTTCTTCTTTAATTTGTCAAGTTTTTTTCACTATATTTGTTTTTTTTATATTATTTTTAATTTTTTTGTTCTTAATAATTGTATGACTTTTTATTGTAGGATTTTTTTATCATATAAGATCAATTTTTAGTTGATTTATTTTTAGAATCGTAACTTCATTTTTTTCATATGAATTTTTTTAGTTGAATTTATTTTTTTGTATTATTTATTTGTTGCAAATTTATTTGAGTTGATTTTCTTCTTTTGTTTTTTCCAAGCAACTCGGTTTTGAGTATTATAAAGTGTTGATTTATATTAATTTAATTATTTTATAGTTTTGTAAAATAGATTTTAAAAAAAAAATTTAAATAATCAACAAAGAATTACATCACGGTTTTTTTCGGAGGGAAATCTTTGGGAATGAAGCGAGTAATTTTTTTTGTCCTTTTTCCGTTAGTAAATCCATCAGTGAATAATATTTTTATTACCAACAGTTCATGACAAATAAAAAAATTATAGATGAAAGATTCACCGACCGAAGCATTTCTTTTGTGATTCAGTGAGGTAAATTAATTACCAATGGAATGATAGTATAAAAATACCGATGAAAAATTCCGTCGTTAAATATAAAGATTATAGTAGTGTATTAAAGATTCACCAAGCACGGGAGTTTAGAGTAGAACGTGACTATGTCAAGGCGAGAATCACTATCGCCTTTTCTTTTTTGACATAGATATGGAAGGGTTATCAGTTCTATTTAAAAAGAGATTCCACTTTTGTATTATTTAAAGGAATCCATTGTGGAAATGGGATGTAAATGAGTTGTTTGTAATATGTAGATAATACATTAGTGGTAATTCCTAATCATTTCACTTTGATAACTAATGCTAAAAGGATTTTGAGGTGGTTTGAATTGATTTTAGATCTGAATGTTAATTTTCATAATAATTCACTAGTTGACATCAACCTTGATGATGAATTTACAGTAGAAATAACAAATGTGATATATTGCAAATGGGACACACTACTTGCTCAATACTTGAGCCTTCTTTTGGGCAAACCTGAAAAGAATCTCCACTTGGAAGCTTATGATAAATAGCATTCGCACAAGACTAGTTTAATGGAAAGGTAAGTTCTAGCGAAATTAATGCTTTCACGATGCTATCATATGGAATTTTGTGGACTGTAAGAAACAAGCTGATCTTCAAAGATAAAAAGCTTGATTGGAATACATTTTTAACTCATACTCCATCGTCTTGTACTTTGATTAAAGGTATGGAATAATAATTTCTCATACACAAAGAATGATTTGATTAAAGGTAGGCATTTTAAGAGGGTCTAATAATTTCTCATACACAAAGAATGATATACTGGTTTTCTCAATAAATAACTCGATTGAGTTGCCGTACTTGCTTTCCCATTGGCTACAGGTTTTTAAGTTTCTTTAGTTAGGTCATTCATCAAACGCAAATTAAGCTCTTAATTAATGAGACGAAAATGTTGGGTTGGAAAAAAGTTAGGAAGTGATAATCAGTACTTACTAATCCAAATAAAATTGTCTGATGTAATAAGAAATAAATAAAAAAATTGTCTGATGTAAAAATAGATACATAGAACTAAATAGGGTTGTAGTCAGATGTAATAATAAAGTCTCTACCTTTTATGGTAGATAACTCTGACCACTTCAACAACATGTCACGTAAAGACATTAATGTCATGATACAAGAAATTTTTGCCAAACTTTATTTATTTTGCTCAACTTTATATACTGACTAAATTATAATTAATCATCTATATGGTTGTACAGTAATAAAAAAAACTTGGGATTAAAAAATTTATTTTCTATGATTTCGGATTCGAGTCCCGTGAGTTGTATATGATGATCACCGCAGATTTACATGATCATTAACTTCGTGACCCGTAAGATTAATCAAGATGCACGGAAATTACCCAAAAATCCACCAAACAAAAAAAATTATAATCAACCCCTTGACATTTTACACGTAAAATTATAGACCTCCGTCCACTTTGTGCCTCTATAAATAGCTTAACCTCGACCTTATCTCCACACATCACAAGAAATTCCTTTCTCTCTTTGCATATCAATATCAAAACTCCCTTCAGGAGAAGCGAAAATGAGAAGAAATATTCTACTTACCGTTATCTTAGCCATAGTTCTTGCAGGAGCCCTGCCCAAGAATGTGGTAGAGGCTCAAAATTGTGGCTGTGCTGCAAACCTTTGTTGCAGTCAATATGGCTACTGTGGCACTGGCAATGCCTATTGTGGTCAGGGGTGTAAACAAGGGCCCTGTAATTCATCGCCTACGCCTACTACTCCTAGTGGGAGTGGTTCTGTTGCTGATATTGTTACGCCTGCTTTCTTCAATGGTATAATCAGCTAAGCTGGTGCAGGCTGTGCTGGGAAGAATTTCTATACAAGAAATGCATTTCCTCAGTGCAGGCAATTCATATCCTCAATTTGGTAAACTTGGTTCAGCTGGAAGCTTCTAAGCGTGAGATTGCAGCTTTCTTCGCTCATGTTACTCATGAAACTGGACGTAAGTTCCTCTTCCATCCCTAATAACATTTCTCGCAGCATTTGAATAGCAAGCATGATAGCCAACAGTATTCTGTCTGTCTACCTATCTTTTCCACGAATACATTAGTCCGCATATGGATTTTGTCAGCAAAGTGAACTGTCTAATAAGCGTGTTTCAGCTCCTCGTGTGTAAACTGACAAGAGAAAATGTCTTATTTTGCAGACTTCTGCTATACAGAAGAGATAGATGGTGCTTCCCGTGACTACTGTGATGAAAACAACAGGGAATACCCATGTGTTCCAGGCAAGAAATACTATGGCCGCGGACCAATCCAACTATCATGGAACTACAACTATGGGCCAGCCGGAAGGAGCAACAACTTTGATGGATTGAACAATCCTGACATTGTAGCAAGGGATGCTGTTGTGTCATTTAAGACAGCCTTATGGTTTTGGATGAACAGTGTCCGTCCGGTTGTAAGCCAAGGTTTTGGAGCAACTATTCGAGCCATTAATGGTATGGAATGCAATGGTGGAAACAAAGATGCTGTTCAGGCTCGTGTTAGATATTATAGAGATTATTGCAGTCAACTCGGCGTTGCTCCTGAGAATAACCTCACTTGCTAGGGTTTTAAATAACCTGAGTTGTTATGCCAAGTTATGGCTAATCATATGAAAATAAGATGTACTGCTATGAAATAAATTGAAGACAAATAAAGTTTATAATAATCGTTATGTCTCTTATAGTTTTTCAGTAATTTTAATGTCCCTTTTATATTTGTTTTATTACTTAGAAAAACCTCCACTTTACTTAGCCATAAATTTGTGTTGAAATTCAATTTACGCCTTTTTACGTATTTTATTTTCCATCAATTGAATCCATTTTGACCAAAATATTGTCCATCCAACCCAATATATTAGCAATTTGAAATTGAAATCACTATATGCATGTGTGCATATTCATTTATTCTTGCATTCCCATAATAAATTTTCAAATAATATTTTTTATTTTGATATTAATATATCAAAACAATTAAAAAACATTAAAAATATTAATTTAAAACTTTTAAAAAAAAATAAAAATTTTAAAAAATATTCTCCAACTGCACTCTAAACAGTGCCGAAGTCATACAGAAACTAATTTGCGTTTTTTAGACATTAAGGGATTGAATTGAACTGCTCTAAGAACATCAAGAAACTGCAACAACGTTGAACATCATCAATATTAATGGAGAGACTTTTCAAAGTTGTCAAGTCCATTTCTTACATGATAGCAATTATGGATTGGGGTCCATGTCCATGTACCAGCATTGTATCGATCTTGATGTTGATGGACCAAGTTTGAAATAAATCGATTTGCCAAACAAAAAAATGGAAAATGAAAAATTAGGCGTTGCTAGGACATGTGCTTTGCTCACTTGACCGACAGCACCATGGACCAAAGCAAATATGGTCAAATATCTTGTCAGTGTTGATTAATGGAGAGCTAAAGGCACAACCCACCCATTTCTTATCCAGCTAGCTAGATGTTGAAGAAACGATGGCGCCTCTTTTACTTACTGTTCAGCTGCAAGTGAAAAAATAATGACCATCAAGAGCTGAGTTGTTGTAAGGTGAAATGAGTTGACATGACATGTGTTGGCACATGTGGTGGAATGAGCTTGATCTATTCCAAACTTGCTGCATATCTTTGGTTATATATAAATTCCCGTTTGTTTATGTGTTTTATAAGTATTTTTTTGAAAAAATAAAAAATTTTAATTTCAAATTAAGTTTTGAGTGTTTTGAGATTATTTTTTGTGTTGATATGAAAAATAAATTTTTTAAAAAAAATTATTATTTTAATATATTTCTAAAAAAATACTTTAAAAAAATAACAACTACTATATTTTTAAACATGATCTAAATTGGCAGCAGAAACATAACACAAAGTGTGACAGAACACTAGTGAGCTAAACACTAAGAGAAAGAGAAAGTATTGTTTGTTAAAGAACCAATTAAACTTAATAACTTAAACTATTAGGTTAGATCTCATAATATAATTTATATTATTCTCTAACATACCCCTTATAATATTAAAAAACTATCTCAACCTAATTAATAACTTAATGTTATAAAATAATATAAATTATATCTTAAAACCTCACCTAACATTAGAAAACTATTAAATTTGAATAATTTTTTTAATATAATATCAAAATTTTAATAATAAAACAATCACAAGTTCAAATTTTATCAATTTAATATAACAAATGTGGCAAATTATCCAACCGCATGCGTCGATTCTGAGCATCCATTTTATCCACTGCCTTCTCTATCTCAAAAATATATAGAAAGGGAACGTAGATTTCGGGTAATTGGCTAATCAACGTCGGCTATGCCCATTCTATGCCATTGGGTGCCACTATCTTCGTAGAAGCTACTCTAGACTGTTCAAAGTTTTTCTTTTCACATATTTGTGGGGTGTCTTCTCTTCGAATGGTCCATCAGAAGAAATCTTGTAGTCCTAGATAGGATATTACCTTTTCTTTCGTCAGGAGATGGATTGGACAGACTTTTCCCTCCAAAGGCCGAACTGATATGGTCAGCTACCAATTGAGTCTCTGTCTTTATGAGGACAAGATTTCTATTTTCTTGCCTAACTACAACGTTTCCTTGAAATGGTAGTGATTGATTATCCTTTCCTAGTTGTTTGAAAAGTAATACGCATGAGCCAGCAATGGCCCTGCAGGTAACGGCGCCACAAATGGTATGGGAAATTAAACTCCTTGCCCTCTCTAGGGCCTAGATTTGTTTCGGCTTGATAGTGTGCCAAAGAATTTAAGAGAATTGGTATTAGTACTGTGAGTGTGAAGAAAGGAGAAATGAAAAAAATTGAGGGCGGCTAAATTATGGCTCTGTAATTGGCTCTTCCATAGACTGTAGTGGTCAGTGCCATTGGATTGCCAACATCTATGCCTCTATAAATCTTGAACTTCCAGTTTGTTAAGAGGTTTTAAACAAAAAAAAAAAATGATATGAAAATATAAAAAAAAATTTATTTTAAACAAAAATCAAAATCAAAATTTAAAAGAATTCCCAAACACATTTTTTTTAATATATATATATATATATATAATCATGCGGTTGCCGTCTTCACTCTCGCCTGTAACATGGGCTCTCAAAATTGAATGTGGAGCTGGAACCACTCGTCTCATTATCTTCAAGATCTTCTAAATCCTTATTTATTAAGTAATGGCCAATTTTGAAACTTCCCTTTACAAATCTTTAATCACTAAGTTATGAAAGTTTTGTTCTTGGAACAGAACCTCCTCAACCATAATTAATTCCCCCCTGCCATAACCATGTTTTGCGTTGTGATCTCTGGCCATAGTTCTTCAGCAACAAAAAAAAAAAAAAAAAAACCAGGAACAATAGGATATGATACCAACTAGCACAATTTAAACTAATTAGACTGGGAATAAAAAACATGGGAAGATAGAATTCACCAAATTAAAGGGCCAAACAAAGAACCCTAGCTACATTGTTATTTTCAAAATAATATTCTTCCACCAAAATCTACCTCATAAAAATATTTGCAATAACTTAAATAGGTCTGTCTTTAACCTCAATCAAAATGGAAAAAATAATCCTACATAGATAGAAAAATTAAAAGCTAAAATTTGAAATAAATAAAAACTAAAACTAAAACTAAAAAAAATAGCATTTTTAAATCTAATTTGAAAGTCTTTTCTAACCTCAACAGATTACAACGAAACGATATTCCACTATAGAATAGGTCTGTAGAATCTTTTAATGAAATTTAAACATGATTTAATAGTTGAATAAAATATTATGTTTATTTTTATCAAATATATTGTTTGGAGTGACTAAACTTTTCCTTGAGTTTGGGCTTTTATTCCATCCATAAATATATCTACTAGGTTTTTCACATACTCTAGTTACAACAAATTTATATCCGATTATGATTATTATTCTTGTAGATTAATATTAGCAATAACGACAATATTGGTATGGGAAATTAAACTCCTTATAATTACCTTACCCAACTCTCAAGCCCTAGATGTACATAGTGTGGTGAAGGATTTAAAAGATATGGTATTAGTGTATCGGAAAGAAATTAAAATAAATTGAGAACTTGCCTCTGCCTCTGTGCTCAGTACCATTTGATCTCTAACATCTATGCTTCTAGAGATTTTGAGCTCCTAGTCTGTTCAAAGTTTTTTTAGCAGCCTTCCTTGATGATCTATATGAACCGAACAGTCAAGTCAATGAGAAGCCTGGCTACAACACTTAGCCAAGTCCCTAACTTTGTGGCGCATTGAGTGGATGGGAAATTCTCAACGTTTGACTCCTGGTAGGATTGAAAATCTCCACTCGTTTACGCTGTTGAGAATCCAAGTTAAAGTTCCATGTTGATAAAAAATAAACCAAAGTTAAGATGGCAAAATTCGCTGAACCCATACTTCATGAAATTTTAATTATTACATAGGAAAATCCATGCCTACAGTTTAAAACAAATTATTCAATGAACTGTAATATAATCTAACATACCAAAGAAAATTTACGAAGCCAACAGTATCGATCGCATAATCCATTATCTGTCAGAGTCTCGGTACTAGAGGGATTTGATCCTAAATCACACAAGCCTAGTAACTTTACTAATCAGCTCTTTTTTTAGGTTTCTTTCGGGTTTTTATTAGTAATTCTTCTCAATTTGTCGTCTCGTACTGGTTTTTACTGTCTATTTGCTCATCAAGTCAAAGAAAAGAACATGAAATCCCCTATTTATAGGATATGGAAAAAGGTAATATTTTCTTCATTGGGAAAAATTTTCAGCCCTTGATTCGAATGTGAAGGATTCAACCATTGGCTCAAAGTAGGTATCATAAACTGTCAAATTTGACAATTAAAAGCTACTTGAGCTAGCCTCTTTAGGCTGGCGCCGTCTCTATGGTGTCAATCAACATGAACGGACGATACTAGGATGTAAAGGGATGTCGTGATCATTTGCGCAAGTTTTGTTAAATTTGATGAAGGTTAGAGGCATTAAATGCAATTTATAAAGTAGTTTTCTTTGAGCTATCATTTCAGAGAAAATTAAAGAAGAAGATGAACAATAACCAAAACGGCACACGCTTAGGTAACGTTCATTTTAATCATTTGATTTCGATTTGTCTCAATTATATCCTTAATTGACTTCAAACTTTTAATTTTATGCAATCTCATCTCTAAGAAAAATTTAATTTCGACCTCATATATCACACCCCAACATCGCAGCAACCGATTAAATGTTATAAAAGATTTAAATATAACTAAAAGCAACCAAGTAATCACTACATGGATCCTTAATGTGGTCATTAAATATTATAAGAGATTTTAATAAAAAAAAAAATATATAAAAAAAGGTTCATACACAAAATTTATATGGTTTAAGGGCCACGCGTTCTAAAAAAATATTTTTTTTTCAAATTAAATATTATTATTTGAGAGTATATAAGTTTATCTACTGAATTTATCATCCAATCCAATATGCTTGCAACATGAAGTCCATATATCGCATATCTCAAGCCCATCATCCTATAGTCCAAATGAAGGCCCACAACCGATGGGCCATTATGACAACAACTATTCAGCACTTCAATTTTAGCCCCCGTCTTTCAAATGAAATGCAATTACAATTTCTGGATGTGTTAGCAATAATCCATGACGTCGCATCCAATGTTTCTAGACGCATGAAGCACAAGGCTAAGCTTCTCTCTTCAAGTGAAGTCTACAGCCTATTGAAGATGAATGTGAGGTGGAATCCCAAGGCTCACTGGACTCTGGAATCAGACAAGGGACTCTTCGTTGTGTAACATCTTTCATATGCAACAGCATCAAATTCTGTTGTTGAGGCAGAGGTGCAGGGAACGTTGAAAAACTGGGCTGGCATTGGGTTTTGAATGTTGAGGACTTGCAGGTGCTGGTAACATCCATTAGAGGCCAGGTGGACAGAGAGCTGGAAGATTGGAATGACGACAATAATGCCATTTTGCAGCTCGACATTGGATATGTATTAC
This sequence comes from Populus deltoides, assembly GCA_015852605.2. Lineage (NCBI taxonomy): Eukaryota > Viridiplantae > Streptophyta > Magnoliopsida > Malpighiales > Salicaceae > Populus > Populus deltoides. The sequence goes on along the minus strand of JACEGQ020000252.1, from coordinate 14,524 downwards.
CTTCTTTCTTAATGAAGATCTTATTTAGGAATAGTTGTGGATTGGTATGTATGCTAAGGGGTATCGATTAGGAATACTGTTCTGCATACATGACATTGAGGTGTGTTTCTTGCTAGGAACTAAGAGGGCAATGTGCTGTGACAATTTTGTTCATCCATTATAGAATAAATTATCAGTCAAATGGTTTACTCTTAATTCAGTTGATTAGGCTGGAGGTATTTTAGCTACGTGGGATGAAAGTAAGTTCATGGTTCATTCAATTGAATATGGTGGGCAATGGGTAGCACCTTTTTGGATTGCATATTGAGAAGCAATTTACTTGTGCAATCATAGGAGTCTATGCAGGAATCATAGTTCATGAGAGACGGAACTGTGGGAGGAACTCCGTACCTTACAAGCTGCGTTTGTAACACCTTTGTTCATTGTTGGGGACTTCAATGAAACATTGCATCAGTGTGAAAGTAACAGTGGCTATTTGAATGGCATTGGTTCTACGGATTTCAAAAGATTCATATCCAATTGCAATCTTTTGGAGTATCCCTCTCTGGTCACCGATACACAAGATTTCATGGTAACTCAACGAGTAGAAGTGATGAGCCTTTGCCACTCCATACCAATAAGTTTAGTGCATGGCTTGTACAAAATTATAGCTAAACTGCTATCCAACAAATTGAAAGTCATTATGCATAGTATTAGTGCTAATCAAACAACTTTCATCAAATTTTAGATTGTTTCATGACGGCTAATCAAGTTATACACAGTGTTAAAAAAAAGGGCAACATATTTGGTTATGAAAGTGGACTTTCATAAGGCTTTTAATTCAGTTGTACAGGGATACCTAGAGAAAGTGATGTCATATATGGGTTTTTAGAGGAGGTGGACTTCTTAATACATCAATGTACTGCTAGATCTAAATTAGCTATTTTTATCACTGTCAAAAAAATTAACAAATATAAATGAAAATATTGATAGAAATATTCCGTGATAAATTGCGAGTAAATTTTATCTCACAAAAATATTTCATCGATATATATTGAAGGAATTACAAAGTGGAAAAAAATAAAACAAAGTCAAAAAATACGATGGCGTGTAATTTATACCAACAAGATTTAATGAATAAATTCCATCAAGGAAATTATTGGTAAACTATTAATACGTTCATCATGTGAATTGCAAAAGGAATTACCAACGGAAAATTCTTGCTAGTATTTGACCAAAAGAGCTCTAGAACTATTCACTTTTCAATGACTATACTATGATTATTTCTTTACGCACAAAATCAACCACGGATTAAGAAGTCAAGTGGTGTTATTTGGTTGGTTTCTGAAAATTTTTTGATTAAGTTGAAAATTTGAATTAAATATTAGTAAACCAAATCACGACGAATTGAAAAGTCATCGATGATATTTGGTGGTTTGAAATTTTTTTATTAACTGAAAATTTAAATTAAATATTCAGATGAAATCACCAACGAAATAATTAAAATATTAAAATTTAATTATCCACTCCAGAAACTATCGGAAAACGTCTAAATAAAAAGTCTAAAATCCCCTAATTTCACAACAAAAACGCACCTCGTTTCTTCTTCTTCTTCTTCTTCTTCTTCCCCATATGTAAAAAAATATCAACATCCCTTTCTTTCTCTTCTCTTCTCTTCTCTTCTCTCCCCTCAAATCCTTCTCTTCTTCTTCATGCTTTCAATTATGTCTTTGTCTTCTTTTACACTTAATTTTTTTAATTAATATACTTTATGATTTTTTTTTATTCCTACGTCTTCACTTGTAACTAATTAAAGGTAGATTTGTTTTTCTTCTTTTTTGAATTTTTTCACTATATTTGGTTTTATTTTTTTTTTAAATTTTGTTCTTAATAGTTATATGAATGTTGTTGTAGGATTTTTCTTTCATACTGAAATCAATTTTTAGTTGACTTATTTTTAGCAATCGCACTTCATTTTTTTCATATGAATTTTTTTAGTTGAATTTATTTTTGTGTTATTTATTTGTTGCAAATTTATTTGAGTTGATTTTCTTTTTTTTTTTTTTTTCCAATCAACTCAGTTTTGAGGTATTATTGAGTGTTGATTTATATTAATTTAATTATTTTATAGTTTGTAAAATAGATTTTTAAATAATCACCAACGGAATTACATCGTATTTTTTCCGAGGGAAATACCAACGGAATAAAGCGGGCAATTTTTCACGCTCTTTCTTAATAAATTCATCGGTAATAATATTTTTATTAACAACAAACAAAAAAATTCACCGATGGAGCATTTCACTCTGTTATTACATTAGTACATTAATTACTAATGAAATGATAGTTATAAATACAATAAAAATTTCATCGAGAAATATAAATGATGATAGTATATTAAAGGTTCACCAAGCACGGAGTTTAGAGTAGAACATGACTATGTCAAGGCGAGAATCACTATCGCCTTTTCTTTTGACATAGATAGGAAGAGGTTATCAGTTCTATTTAAAAGAGCTTCCACTTCTGGATTATTTAAAGGAATCCATTGTGAAATGGGATGATATGAGTTATTTGCAATATGCAGATAATATCTTAGTGTTTATTCCCTAATCATTCCATTTTTATAATTAATGCTAAATTAAAGGATTTTGAGATGGTATGAATTGAATTTAGATCTGAAGGTTAATTTTTGTAAAAGTTCACACATCAACCTAGATGATGAATTTACAGTAGGAATAACAAATGTGATATATTGCAAATGGAACACGCTACTTGCCCAATACTCGGACCTTCTTTTGGGGCAAACCCTGAAAGTTAGGGAAGTGATAACCAGTACATACCAAGCCAAATAAGATTGTCTCATGTAGTAATAGACACATGGTACCAAATAGGACTGCGTCCGGTGTAGTAATAAAGTTTCAACATTTTATGGTATTTAAATGTCCGACCACTTTTGGGAAGTATAGTTACGGTTGTTTTTTAAAGTATTTTTCAGTCGGAATACATTAAAATAATATTTTTTATTTTAAAAAAATTATTTTTAATATCATAGCATTAAAACGATCCAAAAACACATAAAAAAAAAAATTAATTTTTAACAAAAAAAAAATAAAATTTTAAAAACACGAGGACAACCATGTTTCCAAACATACTCTTCAACAACATGTCACGTAAAAGAGTACATTAATGTCATTATTCTAGAAATTTTGGCCAAACTTTATTTATTTTGCTAAACTTTATAGACTAAATTATAATCAACTCCCTAGATATTTTTACACGTAAAATTATAGACCCTCGTCCGCTTTGTGCCCCTATAAATAGCTTAACCTCGACCTTATCTCCACACATCACAAGAAATTCCTCTCTCTTGCATATCAATATCAAAACTCCCTTCAGGAGTAGCGAAAATGAGAAGCAATATTCTACTACCGTTATCTTAGCCATAGTTCTTGCAGGAGCCCTGCCCAAGAATGTGGTAGAGGCTCAAAAATTGTGGCTGTGCTGCAAACCTTTTGTTGCAGCCAATACGGCTACTGTGGCACTGGCAATGCCTATTGTGGTCAGGGATGTAAACAAGGGCCCTGTAATTCATCGCCTACGCCTACTACTCCTAGTGGGAGTGGTTCTGTTGCTGATATTGTTACGCCTGCTTTCTTCAATGGTATAATCAGCCAAGCTGGTGCAGGCTGTGCTGGGAAGGAATTTCTATACAAGAAATGCATTTCTCAGTGCTGTCAATTCATATCCTCAATTTAGTAAACTGGTTCAGCTGGAAGCTTCTAAGCGTGAGATTGCAGCTTTCTCGCTCATGTTACTCATGAAACTGGACGTAAGTTCCTCTTCCATCCCTAATAACATTTGTCGCAGCATTCGAATAGCAAGCATGATATTCTGTCTGTCTACCTATCTTCCACGAATACATTAGTCCGCATATGGATTTTGTCAACAAAGTGAACTGTATAATAAGTGTGTTTCAGCTCCTTGTGTAAACTGACAAGATAAAATGTCTTATTTTGCAGACTTCTGCTATATAGAAGAGATAAATGGTGCTTCCCGGACTACTGTGATGAAAAAACAACAGGGAATACCCATGTGTTTGAGGCAAGAAATACTATGGCCGTGGACCACTCCAACTATCATGGAACTACAACTATGGGCCAGTAGGAAAGAGCAACAACTTTGATGGATTGAATAATCCTGACATTGTAGCAAGGGATGCTGTTGTGTCATTTAAGACAGCCTTATGGTTTTGGATGACAGAGTTCGTCCTGTTGTAAGCCAAGGTTTTGGAGCAACTATTCGAGGAATTGTGGGTATAGAATGCAATGGTGGAAACCCAGGTGCTGTTCAGTCTCGTATCAGATATTATAGAGATTATTGCAGTCAATCCGGCGTTTCTACTGAGAATAACCTCACTTGCTAGGTTTTTAAATAACCTGAGTTGTTAAGCCAAGTTATGGCTAATCATATGAAAATAAGATATACTGCTATGAACAAAATTGAAGAGAAATAAAGTTCATAAGAATCGTTGTGTTCTTATAGTTTTTTCAGTAATTTTGATGTCCCTTTCACTATTTGTTTTTATTACTTAGAAAACCCTCCACTTTACTTAGCCATAAATTTGTGTTGAAATTCAATTTTACGCCTTAAAATGCATTTTATTTTCCATCAATTGAGTCCGTTTTGACCAAAAGAATATATTAGCAATTTGGAAATTTAAATACTATATATTAGCATATTCATTTAATTTATTCTTCCATCTCCATAATAAATTTTCACCTAATATGTTAATATCCATAGTAGATCTACTCTAATTTTCTTGAGTAAAAACAAAACCAAAGGGAAAAATTATATTTTAAATAACTTTTTTTTCCAGGAATTTGTCCCTCATTTTAATAAATCTTGATTTTTACATATTGCTTATGCTAGAGACTAGATAGAGACGAGAAGCTATGAGTTTTTTTCTCTCCCTAAATTATACAAGCATATTGTTATAATTAATGATTTCAATAATTTGAACTCTATACAATTTGTTGTTAGTTTTAATTTTTTTATAATATAAAAAAAAAAATTCTTCAAAAAAATTTGAAAATTACTTAGTTTGGAAATTAAAAAATTACATGAATATTATATTTTTTCGTTTTATGTTTTGAAAATGAAAGGTTGTGTTTCAAATTTGGTTGATTGATACCGAAATTAACAGAAATATTGTTCATTGTGTACATTTATAATTGCCATGAATTGTGAATAACATGTTTGAGATTATGTTTTGAGTTTCAGATTATGGTATACAATGGTTTTATTTGATAATATATTAAAATAATAATTTTTTATATTTTATATTTTTATATTAATATATCAAAACGATAAAAAAATATTAAAAATATTAATTTAATAAAAAATATTTTAAAAACAATTTAAAATTTAAAAATATTACAAATTCAAACTGCGACCCTAAAACAACATTAAAGTAAAAAAAAACTAAATCAGGGTTTTTAAACATTAAAACATGTTTTAAAAAAAAAAATTTTTTGTAAAAATTATTAATTATTTTCTGTTTTAAAATCATTTTAGTATACTAATGTTAAAAAATAAAAAAATATTATTTTAATATATTTTTAAATAAAAAATAATTTTAAACTAATCACTAGGAAATTGAATTGTACTGTCCTAAGAACATCCAGAAGTTAACTGCAACAACTAGGATCATCGCCAGCGAATCACTATTGGATTATTTGGTACCCAAATCCGGGTTGAGGTAGCCGTGACGTTGAAAATCACCGTACATCAATGGTGGAGAGACTTTGGAAGAAGTTGTCGTCCATTCTATAGATAAATGAGTGGATTGGGGTCCATGTCCATGGACCCCAACATTGTATCGATCATGAACCAAGTTTAGGTCACAGTGGCAAAAAAACCTACGGTGCCATGGAAAAAAAAAAATGAAAATGAAAAATTAGGCAACTTGTTGTGATTGCAAAGTAAATTATTCCGTTTCGTCTATAATAGTCAAACATGGAATTACATACATTTAAAAATGAAATAAATTTTATCTCATTTTAAATCCATCCCGCTCCGATTTTCGAATTTAAATTCCACCCAGAATGTTACTGGTTTCATATCCGGCTAATGCCCGATCCACTATTAAAAAAAGTCATTGAATCACTAGAACCTTGTTTAATTCGAACAATAAATCACCCAATTATAAAGGCTATTTTTACATTTACTATTTTCCAATAACAATAATATTAATTAACAATATTGAAAATTATTAATTAATTTTAAAAATTAGATTTATCACTAATCATATATGATTTATATTCATGTTGTTTTTTTTCATGTTTATACTTTATAGGAATTTAAACAAAATAAGGGATGCTTTTAAATTTCATTAGCCTTGATAACATTAAACTCAAACTTATATTTAAAATATATATTTAAAGCTATTTTACTTTCATAATATTTTGATGTTTGATTTAAATTGAATTACTTACAGTTAAAGATCTATTTAATCTTGACTATTTAGAAATATTATTTTAAATTTTAAAATTATATTTCGTTTGATATTGTGTTTGTATTACATAATTTATAATTAATTTATTTTAAATTTAAATTATATTTATTAAATTTATTTATATACTATATATAGTACTGAAATATTTCAAAACTAAAATATTTTATTTCAATTAAAAAAAACAAAACCACTTATTAAAACAAAATTCTTCCTATTATCGTATTGTTTTCGGCATTGTTCGGCGTTGCTAAGCCATGCAGCACTAAGTGACCAAAGCAATATGATCTTTTCCCTGCGATATGGCCGCAGTGTGGTCAAATATCTTAGTAGTGTTGATTAACGGAGAGCTAAAGGGCACACCCTTTAACCCCACCCATTTCTTATCTAGCTAGGATGGGGGGAAGGCTTAATATCGATGGGTCTATTTTACTTAGGTTCAGGTGCAAGTTTAAAAGAAATAATGGAACACGCAGGTAAGGTATGGAAGTGTATTTTGTAGTTATTTTAAAATATTTTGTATTAAAATGATATTTTTTATTTTAAAAAAATTATTTTAAAATCAGTATATCAAAATAATTTATAATATAAAAAATATTATTTTTTTACAAAAAAAATTAATTTTTTTTTAAAAAATATGATTGTTGTATATTTTAAATAAGCTCCTCATAATGAGTTGACATGACATGTGATAGCATGTGGTTGAATTTGTTGTATGTATTCCAACTTGTTGCATCGTTTTGGTAATAGAAAAGTTTTTTTTTTATATTTTAAAATTTTTTTTTGAGGTTTTGAGTATTTTTGACTTATATTAATTTTTAGTATGTTAAATTTTTTGATGTTGTTGATATTAAAAATAAATTTAAAAAAATAAAAAATATTATTTTAATATATTTTAAATAAAAATATATTTTAAAAAATAAAATTTAAATTGAAGAAAGCGGAGAAACAAAGCAAACATATAACAAAACGACTAGTTAGCTAAACACCAAGAGAAAAGAGCTAGAAAGTGTTGTGAAAGAAGTGAAATGGGAGTTGAGGAAGAGTGTTTTCTCCTACCATCCTTGAATATGTATGGCTTCTCTAGTTTATAAAACAGGATGTAGGCAAATTATCCAGCCACGTTAAATCTTAGGAATGCCTGATTCTAGGCATAACCCATTGAGTCCTGACAGTTGGTTGGCTCCAAACTAGAAAAGAAAGGAGCACTAGAAGACGGCTTCAGTTTTATCTTTTCCTATCCTTTCCATTTATGGTGAAAAGGTTGCCTTCTCTATCTCAAAAATATATATAGGAAGGGGACGGAGATTTCAGGTAATTGGCTATTAGTCAACGTCGGCTGGGCCCATTCTATGCCATTGGGTCCACTTCTTCGTAGAAGCTACTCTAGACTGTTCAAAGTTTTTCTTTTGCAAATATTTGTGGGGTGCTTTACTCTTCAGAATGGTCCATCATAAGTTGAATCTTTAGTCCTAGAGATAGGATTATTACCATTTCTCTTCGTTGGGAGATAGGATTGGACAGGCTTTTCCCTCCAAAGCCGAACTGACGGGTAAGCTACCAATGAGTCTGTGTCTCTATGTGGACAACATTTCTAGCCTTCTCCGCCTAACTACAGCGTTTACTTGAAATGGTAGTGATTGATTATCCTTTCCTAGTTGTTTGAAAAGTAATACGCATGTACAAAAGGTTCCTAGGCAAATGGCGCCACAAATGGTATGGGAAATGAAACTCCTTGCCCCTCTAGGGCCTGATTTCTCTACGGCTGATAGTGTGCCAAAGAATTTAAGAGAAGTGGTATTAGTACTGTGAGTGTGAAGAAAGGAGAAATGAAAAACAGAGGGCGGCGAAATATGGCTCTGTAATATTCGGCTCTTCCATAGACTGTATTAGTCAGCGCCATTGGATTGAAACATCAATGCTTCTAAATTTATCCAGCCAACAATGTTTGTCTGTAATGAACTGAACAACCTAGTCATTGAGAAGCCTATAACACTTTATGCAAGTCTCTGTTGAACAAATTTTCCAGATTATACTTGTCTCCCAGCATTGAAAATCCCCACTTTCGTAAAGCTTTGAGGATCCTATTAAGCTCATCCCATATGATTCGATCCATCTAAGCTAATCATTAAGATATCAAAAGCCTTGAAATAATTTAGACAAAAATCCACCGTGAGTGATTGGATGTTTGCGATATCGTATTCACTTGGCAGCAGAGGTCGGATGTGTGAAATATGGGTGAACTCTCCTCCAGTTTGAATAGCTTTAGCTTCCTCAGTTTCCTATATTTGAGATACGACTTGAAAACAAAGGTTGATTTTATTTTACATATTCACAGGATGTACTCTTGCATCTGTGTGTGTGTGTGTGTGTGTGTGTGTGTGTGTGTGTGTGTGTGTGTGAAACAAATGAGGCCAAAATAAAAGGCTCAGCTAGGATCAAAAAAAAAGAGAAATGGGAGAGGAGAAAGATAAAATGAATTGGGCCCATCAGGACCTAAAAAGAGGAGAAAGAAGCGGCGAAAAACCAAGGAAATTTGAAGAGCTTGGGATCGTTATCTGTTTTAAGTTTAACTTTTTATATAACTCCACATTCTTACCATTTTTAGAATTGTAATATGATAGTGATTTACAAATATTTTTATTTAAATATATATTAAAAAACATTATTTTATTTTTTAAAAAATTATTTTTAACATAATACATTAAAATGATATAACAACATAAAATTCATTTTAAATAGAAAAACAAAAATCAAAAATTTAAGAAATATAATTTACAAAATATTTTTAAATGCACTCTTTTAATAATAATAAGGTTGCCTTCTTCACTCTCGCCTATATTATATAGGCTCTCAAAATTGAATGTGGAGCTGGAACCACTCGTCTCATTATCTTCAAGGTCTTACAAATCCTTATTTATTAAGTAATGGTCAATTTTGAAACTTCCAGCTACAAATCTTTAATCACTTGCTACAGTTATGAAAGTTTTGTTCTTGGGCAGAACCTCCTCAACCATAATTAATTCCCCTCTGCCACTGGCCATGTTTTGAGCATTTGTGATCTCTGGCCATAGTTCTTCCCAGCAAAAAAAAAAAAAAACAGGAAGAATAGGATATGATACCTTCTAGCACAATTTAAACTAATTACACTCAAGTACAAGAATTCATCATAAATTAAAGTTTTCTTTTATTAACTAATTAATCGTTTTAATTGTAATAAACAATTACAATTTAAATTGGAAAGTCAAAAAATTGGCCCAAAGGGAAGATTTTGAGTACTTAATAAAATCGCATCAACAAAACACTCAAATCCAATTTTGAAGGTAGATTAGTCTCGCAAGAGGAATTTCACGCATTTAATTTAATAGAATTGACTTCATAAGATTTTACATTTTAGTCAAATCAGGTAATTGAATGTGTGGCTGGAACCACTCATCTTGTAATCTTTAAGATCTTTAAATCCTTATTTATTAAGTGACGAGTCAATTTTTAGGCTTTAATTAAAAATAATCCCCACAGATTATAGCGAACCCCGACAGCTAGCATCTTTTGAAGTAATCCGGTAATTGAAAAAATAATCCTATATATATATACAGAAAAATTAAAGGCTAAAATTTGAAAAAAATAAAAACTAAAACTAAAAAAAATAAAAGCATATTTTTAGTCTAATTTGAAAGTTTTCTAACCCAAATAGATTATAGCAAACCGATATTCCCCTATAGGAATGAGTCTACAAAATCTTTTAATAAAATTTAATCATGAATTTAATAATTAAATAAAATATTATGGTTATTTTCATCAGACATATTATTTCGCGTATTTATATGTTTCTTGAGTTTGGACTTTCTATTCGATCCATAAATTTAATTGTAAATTTATATCGAATATGGATGTATTTTTGTAAAATTAGCAGTAGATTATCAAGTCGGGTTAGCGTCATCGGAGATGTCTACATGTGAAATTAGCAATAGTATAACATAAATTAGTAAATGCGTATAGTGATGCGGGGTCGAATGCAAAAATATAAAAAAATAAACCTTTAATTTTAGAAGTTTTATCATTAGATCACCACCTGGACCGTTTAATATTAGATATAATTTAGTTGATAGTGTGGCAAAAGGATTTAAAGATATGGTATTAGTCATGTAGGAAAAGAGAATTAAAATAAATTGAGAACTTGGCTCTGCCTCTCTATGGTTAGTACCATTCCGATCTCTAACATCTATGCTTCTAGAAATTTTGAGCTCTAGTCTGTTCAAAGTTTTTTTAGCAGCCTTCCTTGATGATCTATATGAACCAGACATTCGAAGTCAATAGGAAGCCTATAGCTACAACACCAAGCCAAGTCCTAGCTGTTGGCGCATTGATGGAAAGGAAGAATTCTCAACGTTTGACTCCTGGTAGGATTGAAAATCTCACTCATTTACGCTGTTGAAATTAAGCATAAAATTTGCCGAATAATGTAATTAGTAACACCAAGAATACAGAGATTACAGTTCCATGTTGATAAAAAAACAAAGTTAAGATGGCAAAATTCCATGGGATCCATTACTTCTTGAAATTTTTAATTATTATATGGAAAACCCATTTCCAAAGTTAAAAAAAAAAAAACATTATTCAATGAACTGTAATATAAATGGAATGTTTGAAGAAATAAGAATGTATTTGCCCTCATGGAATCATAATTATCAAAACTTTGATTTGAGATTGACCATTTAAGAAGCTGGATTCCAGGTTATATATGGAGTTAATTTAGGTTAATATAGATTAATTTGAAAGATTTAAAAATATATTTAAATTTTTATCTTTTATAAAAAAAAAAAATTTAATGTATTTTATAACTTCTGAACGTCCGATGTCTCTCTCGCCATCAAGGCATTTAAATTTTCATATCTATCGTTATATGAATTGCTTCAATCATAGTTTCACAAAACTTTGCTTGTAAAAAACCACTTTTGTCATCTGAATCAATTAAGCAGACCCGTATTCTATACACGCACAAATATCCACCAAAATCTACATGCTATCCTGCTATATATATATTAAACCAAACCTTATTTTTCCCTCAGATTTTTTACCCACCAATTAAATAAAAAAAAAACACCTTGCTTACCTTATGTTTCTGCCCCAACATAGGAAAAAAATGTACTATCCATCATTCTGGCTATGATGCTGGCTGTAACCATTCCGCAGTTGCTAGTGTCTCAAAATTGTGGTTGTGCTTTCCAACATGGCTGTAGTCAGTATGGCTTCTGGCACCAGTGATGCTTATTGTGGCCAAGGATGCCAGGGAGGGACCTTGGACCTCAGCACCTAGTACCCTAAGCACGCCTAGTAACAATGCGATATTTTGATGGCTGATGTTATTACACCGGAATTCTTCAGCAGTATAATCAATCAAGCCGGTGGAGATTGTGAACCGGGAGAAGAAACTTCTACCCCTGAGATGCGTTTCTCAGTACTCCCAATTCTTATTCTCAGTTTGGCAAGATTGGATCAAATGACGATTCCAAACGTGAAGTTGCAACATTTTTGCTCACATCCCGCATGAGACCGGACATAAGATCACCCAAATCCAATCTATATATATATATGTATATTTATCACACATCACACCTTCAGTAAACAACATAATAATAATAATAATAATAATAATAATAATAATAATCATATAGCAGTTAAAACTTTATTAACATGCATACAGAGAAAAACTCGGAAGTGCTATAGTGAACTAGAGAATGATCGTTATAGTATGTACACAAGCACAACCATACATCTCAAAGGATTAACAAATGGATATGTTTTGGCACATTTACAGACTTCTACTACACATAGAAGAAATAAACTGGTCGCCTCTCAGGACTACTGTGACAGGACCAATACACAGCAGTATCCATACAGCCCAGAACAAATACTTTGGCCCGTGGACCTCTTCAACTAACATGGGATTACAATTTTGGGCGGCTGGAGGGCCAAACAACTCACGATGGACTACGCTCTCTAGAAACTGCTGGCCAATAGTTTGCTGTTGTGTCGTTTCAAGACTGCCTTATGGTTTTGGATGACTAATGTCCGCCCTGTAGTCACTCCAAGGGTTTAGTGCAACGATTAGAGCCATTAATGGTGCGGTTGAATGTAATGGTGGGAAAAATGGTGCTGTTCAGAAGCTCAGATTGGGTATTACACAGATTATTGTAACCAGTTTGGCGTTGCACCTGGCGATAATCTAAGTTGTTAGGTTATATTAATTAAACATATCATAGTATAATGAAAGAAATAAAATGGAATCTACCTTTTGCCCGCATTTCTCGAATTTAAGGTGGGATGCCCGGTGGTGTTCTGTAACTCTCGATCGAGTTCCGATGTATTTCATGGAATGGATTTTGACAAACCGATAAAAGAAATTAATAAAGACATAATTGATTTTTGCTTATAATGTATTTGCTCAGAAGCGTTGTTGTTATGTTCATTGCAATTTTGCAAGTTTCTTGTTTAGTTTTTTATTTATTTATAATCTTCTAAAGCTTGCATTTTCTCTACTCTTCTTTTTAGTTATCTATGAGGTTATTTCTTTAAGATTTAAAAATATAGCTAATTAGTCCTTCTAAGTTATTAAACATTAATTAATGCATTGTGGTCATGTACATGAAGTATCAAAATTAAACATGATGTAGTCCTTGTAGACAATTAAATACTCAGTTTAGATTTTTTCTATAAAAAATAAATTTCCTCTTTCCATTTCCCTTATCCATTTTCTCATCTGAACTATTTCAATTTTCAGAAATGAAAAAATATATTTACAATTGCAAGAAATTAAAAAAAAAAACTGTATTACATGAATGGATTTAATATTATAAGGATTAAATAATAGTTTTAAAACGACAAAGGACTAATTGATTGGCTTCATTTAAACTAAGGACTAAGAAATAAAGAAATTAAATCAGCGAAATGGAAATCAGATTACAATCAATTTTCTAGAAAGATTATTCTATGGAAGTTTAAACAATTTAACCTTTGTAAGTCTCTTTTGTACGTTTTTTGCTTATAAATCCCCTACAAACAAATTTCAGATTAATCCCTTAAAAATTGATGATTACCCATTCGTTTTCAGACAAAAAGCAAATTGACACGATTAAGTTTTTCAAAATAAATCCTCAAATCCAATAAACAATGTAAGAGACTATTTCCCTTGTGAAAATATCATCAAATTCCATCAATGGATATTGACTGAATTTTTTATCAATTATTTTTAAATCTTGTGTATCAATGAAAAAAATTGCTTTATGAACTAACACTGAAAATTAGTGATAAGTAAGTGGACACTGTTTTGAATTTGGTCAATCACTATTGGCTTAATATAACTTTTCAGCTTTGGTTAAATATTGGCATGATTTATATATACACAACATATCAAAAATCCTCTAAAAACGGAAAAATATTATTTCCCACAGCATTGTTTATTGTTTACATTGAATTAAATAATCATTATGTACTGACATAATGATTTATCTTTAGTCAAAATTTTTTATTATATCTTTATAAACCCCAAATTAATTAACAATTAAAGCACATTTTATTAAAGAAGGAATGAAAATTCAAAAGATAGAAGATTAAGATGAAAAAAGCCTTGACAAAGAATATAGTTTTTCTAAATCACAGGCTAAATATACACTTTGGTCCTCTAACTTTTCAAGTATAAACTTTTTATCCCTAAAAATTTATGAGGAAATTTAATTTTTGTCTCAAACTTCATTTTTCTTATATTTTTTATCTTTGAATTTGCTGAGAGGAGAGAAAATTATCGATTCGGTAATAAAAAAAGAAAATCTTGGTTCAAACCAATTACGACCACGAAATTGGTGGTTTAGGTATCAATAAATTTCTTTTGATGAGAATTAAGTTTATATAAAGGTTTTCCCTCCATAAATTTACTTGAAATTGTAAATCTAAACTCAAAAGAATTTTAATTTTGAATTAATTATATTTATCAATTTTAGGTGAATTGAATTATCTTCTACACATAATTGTTAAATTCAA
>JACEGQ020000251.1:8646-25000 GCA_015852605.2 Populus deltoides | reverse complement strand
TAAATGATACAAAGTATCTTGCTCCTCTTAAGGATATAACCGGTGCTTGCCAAACATCAGAGTGAATCAGGTCTAAGATGCATTTGCTCTTAGTTGTTGATGTGCCAAACTTTAACCCGTGTTTTTACTTGTAACACAATGCTCACAAAAGGGTAAGGTAACCTTTGTAAGCCCGAGGAGTAACTTCTGATCAGAGAGAATTTTTAAACCTTTCTCTGACATGTGACCTAGTTTTTTATGCCACATCATCGTCTTTTTTTCTGCAAGACTGATTGATGCGATTGACACCTCTGTCTCATGATGTGTTTCTTCCATTAACATAAACAAGTCTGCAACTATCTTTCTTGCCTTTAAAACCACCAGCGCTCCTTTGACAATTTGCATGATTCCATTGTCTGTTCGAATCTTACAGCCAAGACTATCAAATTGTCCAACAAACAAAATATTCTTCTTTAAGCCTTTCACATGTCGCACTCCTGAAATAGTGCGAATTGAGCCATCATACATCTTCAATTTGATGGTGCCAATGTCGGCAATCTCTAAAGCGTGATCATTACCCATGAACACTAAGCCTTCAGAGATGGGTTCATATGTATCAAACCAATCTCGATGAGGAGTCATATGCCATGTTGCTCTTGAATCCATTAACCAGACCTCAGTAAGCTTTTTTTTATCTGTAGAGACTATCGCTGCTTCACTATATAAAACCTCTCTATCTTCTGAGGTGCTTGCAACATATCCTTGAGGTTTTGATGATTCTACAGTGTTCTCTATATCCTTTTTAAACCAATAATCCTTTTTGAAGAGCCTTTTTCTGCCATAGTTGTAGCATTTCATAGTCTTCTTACTTCTTAATTTGGACCTCCCCTACCTTTGATTCCCACTGGAGCCACGCTGTGTTGATCTTCCTTTTGACACCAACAATGTCTCTGCTTGGTTTGAACTATTTCTGTCTCCTTTGTTTTTGCACCTATTCTCTTCTTCCAAGATAGCGGCTGCAACATCATCGAAGATTAAATAGTCTGAAAGGATATTATTGGTCAAATTGATAATGAGCTGATCATACGAATGAGGAAGATTTTGAAGTAGAAGCTCTACACGTTCATTTTCCTCTATTTGTTGACCCAACGTAGTGAGTTGTGAAAATAGAGTTCTTATTGTGTTGATATGGTCGGTCACCGTTGTGGTTTTTGCCATTCGAAGGGTATAAAGTCTCCGCTTTAAGAAAATCTTATTATGCAAAGACTTGGACTTGTACACCTTTGTTAGAGTATTCCATATCTCCTTAGTTGTTTTCTTCTCCGCCACACTTGATAATACTTCATCAGCTAATGCTAAATGTATGTTAGCAATAACATTGTCATCCATCTCATTTCATTTTGCATTATCAGTGATCTTCGCGGGTCTATCTCCAATTTGATGCCAAGCAATTGTCTTTCCTTAAAATTGTCTTGATTCTCATTTTTCATAGTGAGAAATTGCTCCCCTTGAACCTCTCAATCTCGTACTTTGATGCCATTTTATTCACAGAGATCTATTCACCGAGATCTATTCACCTATCACCTTTTCACTGATCTGCAACGTATAGAGAAATAATATCGTATGAAGAATAATTCACTAAGTAAGTTCCAAGGAAACATTGAAGGGGTCACAAACGGTCCCGCTTAAAACCCAATCTTCTTGGACAGAACTTCCTAGAATGTATTTAGTCACCGCACTGACTTTCTTTATATGCCAACAGTACCGTATGGATGAATAGTGTCGTATAGGTGAATAGTGTTGTAGACGTGAATAGTAACCATATACACGAATAACTTTTGTGTATTAACAACACCAACCAAGAAGGCTCTGATACCACTGTTAGGATACTGGCATGCAAACCCGACAAGACAAAAGGCAAGGGATATGGTAAAATGAGAAATGAGACACACAAGAATTTACGTGGTTCACCCAATTAGCTACGTCCACGGGCAAGTATAGAAGGATTTTAGTAAATAATGTGGGAATTACAACCTCTCTCTACTAATAGGAGAACAACTGAAATCTCTCTATTACTAGGAGAAAACACATCACTTACTCCCTCATAAATACCTCATAATTTTATGAGATTACTTTTCCTTTCTTACTCTCCTCTTCTTATCTCTTGTGGTGTACTTAAAGCTTGGATGCATTGCCTATTTATAGGCAAGCATCCATGCAAAAGACAAGAGGAACCAATTGGTGTTGCCACCGGCATCGAATTGGTGCCCAATTGCTGCCTAGCTGGCTTAACATTTGGTAGCGGAGAATGTTCACACAAAGAAAAACCCAGTAGATGTTTTGACCAAACCAGTCAACATTGACAAGTACGTATGGTGCAGATCATTTTATAACTTAACAAAAACGTAAGTAGCATGAAGATGACAAGTATAGAAATGATAGAAAAATCACAGATGATCAAGGGTGAAGACTTGATTAAATCATCAAAAGTCTTCAAGTAGGAGAATGTGAAGCCAACTAGGCAGCAATTAGTACTGCCAAAGTCAACAATGTTGGGCACCAATTTGATGCTGCTTGCAACACCAATTGGTGCCTCTTGTCTTTTGCATGGATGCTTGCCTATAAATAGGCAATGCATCCTAGCCTTAAGTATACCACAAGGGATAAGAAGAGGAGAGTAAGAAAGGAAAAGTAATCTCATAAAATTATGAGGTATTTATGAGGGAGTAAGTGATGTGTTTTCTCCTAGTAATAAAGAGATTTCAGTTGTTCTCCTATTAGTAGAGAGAGGTTGTAATTCCCACATTATTTACTAAAATCCTTCTATACTTGCCCGTGGACGTAGCTAATTGGGTGAACCACGTAAATTCTTGTGTGTCTCATTTCTCATTTTATCATATCCCTTGCCTTTTGTCTTGTCGGGTTTGCATGCCAGTATCCTAACAGTGGTATCAGAGCCTTCTTGGTTGGTGTTGTTAATACACAAAAGTTATTCGTGTATATGGTTACTATTCACGTCTACAACACTATTCACCTATACGACACTATTCATCCATACTTGCATCGTTGGCATATAAAAGAAAGTCGGTCATGGTGACTAAATACATTCTATGAAGTTCTGTCCAAGAAGATTGGGTTTTAAGCGGGACCGTTTGTGACCCCTTCAATGTTTCCTTGGAACTTACTTAGTGAATTATTCTTCATACGATATTATTTCTCTATACGTTGCAGATCAGTGAAAATGTGATAGGTGAATAGATCTCGGTGAATAGATCTCTGTGAATAAAATGGCATCAAAGTACGAGATTGAGAGGTTCAAGGGGAGCAATTTCTCACTATGAAAAATGAGAATCAAGACAATTTTAAGGAAAGACAATTGCTTGGCATCAAATTGGAGATAGACCCGCGAAGATCACTGATAATGCAAAATGAAATGAGATGGATGACAATGTTATTGCTAATATATATTTAGCATTAGCTGATGAAGTATTATCAAGTGTGGCGGAGAAGAAAACAACTAAGGAGATATGGAATACTCTAACAAAGGTGTACAAGTCCAAGTCTTTGCATAATAAGATTTTCTTAAAGCGGAGACTTTATACCCTTCGAATGGCAAAAACCACAACGGTGACCGACCATATCAACACAATAAGAACTCTATTTTCACAACTCACTACGTTGGGTCAACAAATAGAGGAAAATGAACGTGTAGAGCTTCTACTTCAAAATCTTCCTCATTCGTATGATCAGCTCATTATCAATTTGACCAATAATATCCTTTCAGACTATTTAATCTTCGATGATGTTGCAGCCGCTATCTTGGAAGAAGAGAATAGGTGCAAAAACAAAGGAGACAGAAATAGTTCAAACCAAGCAGAGACATTGTTGGTGTCAAAAGGAAGATCAACACAGCGTGGCTCCAGTGGGAATCAAAGGTAGGGGAGGTCCAAATTAAGAAGTAAGAAGACTATGAAATGCTACAACTATGGCAGAAAAAGGCTCTTCAAAAAGGATTATTGGTTTAAAAAGGATATAGAGAACACTGTAGAATCATCAAAACCTCAAGGATATGTTGCAAGCACCTCCAAAGATAGAGAGGTTTTATATAGTGAAGCAGCGATAGTCTCTACAGATAAAAAAAAGCTTACTGAGGTCTGGTTAATGGATTCAAGAGCAACATGGCATATGACTCCTCATCGAGATTGGTTTGATACATATGAACCCATCTCTGAAGGCTTAGTGTTCATGGGTAATGATCACGCTTTAGAGATTGCCGACATTGGCACCATCAAATTAAAGATGTATGATGGCTCAATTCGCACTATTTCAGGAGTGCGACATGTGAAAGGCTTAAAGAAGAATATTTTGTTTGTTGGACAATTTGATAGTCTTGGCTGTAAGATTCGAACAGACAATGGAATCATGCAAATTGTCAAAGGAGCGCTGGTGGTTTTAAAGGCAAGAAAGATAGTTGCAGACTTGTTTATGTTAATGGAAGAAACACATCATGAGACAGAGGTGTCAATCGCATTAATCAGTCTTGCAGAAAAAAAGACGATGATGTGGCATAAAAAACTAGGTCACATGTCAGAGAAAGGTTTAAAAATTCTCTCTGATCAGAAGTTACTCCTCGGGCTTACAAAGGTTACCTTACCCTTTTGTGAGCATTGTGTTACAAGTAAAAACACGGGTTAAAGTTTGGCACATCAACAACTAAGAGCAAATGCATCTTAGACCTGATTCACTCTGATGTTTGGCAAGCACCGGTTATATCCTTAAGAGGAGCAAGATACTTTGTATCATTTATAGACGACTTCTCTAGGAGATGTTGGGTGTATCCAATTAGAAGGAAAGCAGATGTGCTAGCAGCCTTTAAAACTTTCAAAGCACGGGTAGAACTTGAATATGAAAAGAAGATCAAGTGTTTGAGGACTGACAATGAAGGAGAATATACCAGTGATGAATTTGATAACTTTTGTCAATATGAAGGTATCAAAAGGCAGTTCACAACGGCATATACTCCACGGCAAAATGGAGTGCTCGGAGCGGATGAACGAACTCTATTAGAAAGAACAAGAGCAATGTTGAAGGCCGCAGTCTAGGAAAGTCATTCAGGTAGAAGCGATCAATACCGCTTTGTTATGTGATAAATCGATATGCGTCAACCGGAATTGAGTCAAGACACCGATGGAGATGTGGACCGGGAAGCCAACCGATTATTCTTGATTGCATATATTTGGAAGTCATGTGTACGTGATGTACAATACTCAAAAAGTAGGCAAGCTGGATTCAAAATCCAGAAAATATGTATTCTTGGGATATGCTAATGGAGTGAAGAGGTATCGCTTGTGGGATCCTACTTCCCACAAGGTAGTCATCAGCAGAGATGTCATATTTGCAGAAGATAAAATGCAAATGGAAGAACATAATAGCATTTTAAAGGAGACTACAACAATCCAAATGAAAAATACTCAGAATCATACTTCTTCTGAAGCTGCACCAGAGCATGAAGAACAAGAACAAATAGAGTCTGAAACTCCTGAAGTTCGACGGTCAATTCATGAAAGAAGACCACCAGCTTTGCATTTAGAATATGTTACTGAGAGCAACATTGCACATTGTCTTCTAACAGAGGATGGAGAGCCATCAACTTTCCATGAGGCTATCAAAAGCACAAATGTATCTACATTGATGACAGCAATGCAAGAGGAGATTGAAGCTCTACACAAGAATAACACTTAGGATCTTGTTCTGCTACCACAAGGAAGAAAGGCCATTGGCAACAAATGAGTTTACAAGATAAAGCGTGATGGCAATGATTAAGTGGAGCGGTATCGTGCAAGATTAATGGTGAAAGGATATGCTCAGAAAGAAGGAATAGATTTCAATGAAATATTTTTCCCGGTAGTACGACTTATTACAATCAGAGTAGTTTTGGCGATGTGTGCTATATTTGATCTTCATTTAGAGCAGTTAGATGTGAAAACTGCATTTCTTTATAGAGAACTTGAAGAATAAATTTATATGCTCCAGCCAGAGGGTTTTGCTGAAACAAGCAAGGAGAACTTGGCTTGCAGGTTGAACAAATCTCTATACGGTCTCAAACAGACGCCGAGGTGTTGGTACAAGAGATTTGATTCCTTCATAATTAGCCTTGGGTACAACAGACTCAGTTCAGACCATTGTACGTATTACAAGAGGTTTGAAGAAGATGATGATTTCATCATTCTGTTGTTGTACGTGGATGACATGTTGGTAATGGCCCCAACAAAGATCGAGTCCAAGAATTAAAGGCACAGTTGGCTAGGGAGTTTGATATGAAGTACTTGGGACCAGCAAACAAGATTCTAGGGATGTAAATTCACCGAGACAGAAGTAAGAGGAAGATTTGGCTTTCTCAGAAGAATTATTTGATGAAAATCTTGTGACGCTTCAACATGCAAGATTGTAAACCAATTTTCACCCCACTTCCTATTAACTTCAAATTATCATCAACTATGTCTCTTAGCAATGAAGCAGAGAGGATGGAGATGTCTTGAGTACCGTATACATCAGCAGTGGGAAGTTTAATGTTTGTCATGATATGTACAAGACCAGACATTGCATAAGTAGTGGGAGCAGTTAGTCGATACATGGCAAATCCAGGTATAGAACATTGGAATACCATTAAGAGGATCTTGAGATACATCAAGGGTACTTTAGATGTCGCATTATGTTATGAAGGATCAGAGTTACTGTTAGAGGTTATGTTGATTCATATTTTGCTGGTGACCTTGAGAAAAGAAAATCCACTACAGGCTATGTGTTCATAATTGCAGGAAGAGCTGTGAGCTGGGTCTCTAAACTTCGGACTGTTGTAGCATTATCCACAACAGAAGCTGAGTACATGGTAGCTACACAAGCTTGTAAAGAAGCAATATGGATGAAGAAACTTATGGAGGAGCTTGGGCACAAACAAGAGAAGATTCCTTTGTATTGTGATAGTCAAAGTGTCTTGTATATTGCAAAGAATCCAGCGTTTCATTCAAGAACAAAACACATAGATGTTCAGTATAACTTTGTTCGCGAAGTGATGGAAGATGGAAGTGTGGATTTTCAGAAGGTTCACACAAAGAAAAACCCAGCAAATGCTTTGACCAAACCAATCAACACTAACAAGTACGTATGGTGCAGATCCTCTTATGGCCTAACAGAATCGTAAGCAGCATAAAGATGACAAGTATGGAAAGGATAGAAGAATCACAGATGATCAAGGGTGAAGTCTTGATTAAATCATCAAATGTCTTCAAGTGAGAGAATGTGAAGCCAGTTGGGCAGCAATTGGTGCTGCCAAGGTCAACGATGTTGGGCACCAATTCGATGCCACTTGCAGCACCAATTGGTGCTTCTTGTCTTTTGCATGGATGATTGCCTATAAATAGGCAATGCATCCAAACCTTAAGTACACCACAAGAGAGAAGAAGAGGAGAGTAAGAAAGGGAAAGTAATACTACAAAATTGTGAGGTATTTGTGAGAGAGTAAGTGAGGTGTTTTCTCCTAGTAATAGAGAGATTTCAGTTGTTCTCCTATTAGTAGAGAGAGGTTGTAATTCCCACATTACATAGTAAAATCCTTCTATACTTGCTCGTGAACGTAGCCAATTGGGTGAACCACGTAAATTCTTGTGTGTCGCATTTCTCATTTTATTATATGCCTTGTCTTGTCGGGTTTGCATGTCAGTATCCTAACAGTGGTAAATGGGTATTGTCAAACAAGTTGCACCAACCATTGACAAAATAGTGCAACCCATGTGCTGCCACCATTAGTGTCATAATTTATGGCCAAGTTGTCTCACCATTCATGCCTATAAATAGAGGCATAACTTAGAGAGCAAAATGTGATAAAAAGAGTGTAAAGAGAAGAGACGAAGAGAGAAAAAGGAATAGCTGCCAAAGTCAGCAGCCCTACTGCCTTATGCAGCAAGGTGTGAGCAATGAGAGTTGAGAGTGGAAGTGATCCTCCTCCTCCATGTGTGTTGTAACCTCTTCTCTATCTATCTCTAATAATATTGGCTCTTCTCCCGTGGATGTAAGTGGTTTGTCGAACCACGTTAAATATTGTGTCAGTGTACTTAACCTCTAATGAGCAACTATCAGAACATCACCGGTCGGAATTCCTAACATGAAAACTATTAATAGCTACTTTAATTGTTGTAACATCTAGGAAAGTGAAAGCTTGACATCACTAAGAAACCTATTGCCCTGGGCTTTATCTTGTAATTGATTCATACTCTCCTCCCTCTATTGTAATTCATAAATTCTCAAGTAAAAGTTGACTGCTTTAATGTTCTCCAAACGATTCCTAGAGAACATCATCATCTTATTCAAGGATCTTAGAACCTCAGAGTTTCAGAAAAAGGGAATGAATATAATATTGATGGACAATACCTGCTGCATTTGCAATTCTAGTTATATCATGGAAACCAAGAGTGATGGAGAGACTAAGGGCCATCAATAACCAGTTGACATCTGGAATATAAACCTGTCCATGTCTCTTATCTGATGTATGTATAACTTTTACTCTGGGGAAACAACTAAGTGCACGGCACTGATTTATAATGGAGAAGCTGGCTGTTATTGTTGCTTGGCTTCCCACAGCCGAAGCAAGAAGAGATAGCAGTATGAAGACATGACGAAGATGTTCTGGATTTGCAATGCTTTCCACAAGTTAGAAACATATATCCCAGGTGAAGCAGCATCAAACAACATAAGACAACAGTGAAAGACTTACCAGGTATGGATTCACTTAGATGATTAAAATTTTCAGGACCATTCCAGTGTTTGGAGATAAAAGCAGCTTGACCAGCATAGCACAGAATTAAAACTGGATAAATCAAGCAGACAAATGTTCTCTGCATCAGAGACACCAAACAAAGTTATATTGTAATTCTGTACCGACTCTGTATAATTGTGCTATGGCAACAAATATTGAGCTATTTTCAATACCTTGATTGATCTCTTAGAGAAATGACCTAAATCTGTGAACATTGTTTCTGATCCTGCAGGATAAGTAGTCAGACGGAGTGGTTAACACAATTTGTTACTACCATAAACAGCATGTTCAGAGAGAAACAAAAAAAGGACAAACAAATAAAAGAACTAGTATAGAACAAGGAGCACGTTAACCGACCTGCTATGCAGAGAAGAATGCTACCCATTGACTTCCAACGGTCTTTGTTGATATTTCTTCCAAATCTGTACATGTATACTGGCGACAATGCAGAGAAGATTTCGGGGTTCCAGTGGAATATATTATATACACCCACTCCACCAATAAACAGAAGCCATATAGTGACAATTGGGGCAAACATAAACCCGATTTTATGACTCCCATAGTGCTGTAGTATAAAGATGCATACTGTTATGACACAAGCAGACGGCACTGGTACATCTGAAAAAGGCACATATTTTGGAAGCAGATTAGTAACTTAGATAGCCAGAACTTGGCAAATCCTTTAATGAGAAGACGAGGAGGATGAAAACCAAAATTTTACAACTTCCATATAATCATCGCAAGTGATTTAAAATTCTAATCAGTTCAAGCTTTAATTATTTGAAACTATTAATCTTGAAAAGAAAATACACAGCATCATCATTGATATTATGTTTTTTGAGAATTAAAACTTTTAGCTTCATACCAAGATATATATGTCGTATGACTATTGTTCTTAACACATATAGAAATGAAAATTTCCAAATGCTGCAGATTACACTGGTAAGTTTTTGCCGTAAATGCTTCAAGATAGCCAAAGCAGAAATTTTCATCCTACATGCCAAAACTATTTTCATGCTAAGTCACTCACATTTTTTTAAAGCATCTGATATGGCTCCTTGTGCATCTGGCGAGGAGGAGTCTGCAGAGAAACAGAGGTTAGAAATTAAACTATGAAGGGATATTGATATCGAGGCTATAATAAAATATGAAGTACCCTTTGTACACATTCATAGAGCTAGCTCTTACATTTAATTTCTGATAATGAACGTTGAAGACCTGATGAAGCTGATAACACTGGTAAAGGGTACAGCATTAGCATATAAGAAGGGAATACAGGAGAGAACTAAAGGTTAAGCAAGTTAACTGCACTGACAAGTTAGAGTTTATCAAGATTCAGGAATGCCTAACCTGAAATAGATGGGGTTATCACCCCATCTCCAATTATCATGCAAGCACCAAATAATGCCGTGAACAGCATCAAATAATGACTACTTCTATGGTTTTTTATGGCTCTTCTTGCCCTTGATTCAACTTTTCCCCTAAAAGCGCTTTCTTCTTCATGTTGCATAACTTCATTGGTGCTTGTGTCGTTTGGAATCAGACCCACTTTAGCATGCCTGCATAATAATGAGTACAGAGCAAAAACACCACCTGCAAGAATTTGTTGAGGTAAATAACACTTCATGATATGATCATGTAAAAATAATACTGAGTTTTCAGTTAGCAAAGAGCATTACCCTCTCCATTATCATCAGCCCTCAGTACAATGAAGGCATACTTGAGTAAAGAAACAACAGTGAGAGTCCAGAAAATAAAAGAGAAGTATTCATATGCAATCTCATTGGATTTGAAATCTTTCGTTTGAATCGTCCCAAAAACATATAATGGAGCAGTGCTCAAGCGACCATACACAACTCCAAGAGTTTGAAATGATAGAACGAGTGCGTGCCTCCAGGTCTCCTGTAAAAATTAACATATAAAAATGTAAATGCAAAGACAGTTTTGGATCACTCAGAATCTGAAGACAGTTCTGCAACTGTAGTTATATTTCAATTACTTGGTTGAAAAAAGATTTACACAGCAGAGAAATTAGCTCATTAACGATTTCGAACCCTATAAATATTAAATAAATTGTAACAAATGCAAATGAAAAGCACCTGGGAAAAACAATTTCTATGCATTTCGCTATCTATACACGCAAAACAACAGATAAAAGTCACGACTGCTGTGCTCGATGGGCAAGCACATGCTATAGAATAACTAGCATATTCAAAATGAGTCAGTCCTGCTAACTAGAAATTTTTGGGATGCCATCTTACAAGCGAGCAACTAAGGAACGGTTATCAAATGAACCTCCAGTTTCTCCTCAAGAAGCACAAATCTCAGAAGCTCAACATCGATTAATTTTTTAAATGTGCTGGAAGATGATCATACAAGAGATGGCAGACCATCGGCCACAAAATTGCCAATGGAAGACCAAGCAAAATTTGCGGGGAAAGCAAAAATAAAACTGTAGTTTTCAAGCCAACATACGTTCTTGGTAAAAGATAAAAATCAAATCCAGTATACGCAATATACAAAGAATAGATAAACAAAACCCATCATCATTCATGAAAATCATAGAAATTTTAACAACAAACATAGAAGAATTCAAGCAGCAAATCTATAAAGATTAGATCTTTTGTTTAAACAAACCAGACCAAAAATCATTATAAGTTCTCATCAAGCAAAAATACAATTGATATTGTGATGGTTCTTGATCTGTTCAACTAGAAAATTATCGAAAACAACATGTCCAACAATTTACATCCATCTCAATATGACAACAATTTTTTTTTATCTTTTTTCTGTATTCTTTTATTGCTGATAACGAAGTTAACAAGAAACGTTTCAGCCCAAAACAAGAAATCCCACAGGTGAAAGGAGAATGAAGAAACATCAGCATGCAAATATACAAGCTAAGCACAGATTACAAGAACTGAATTTGGCTTAAAAAAGAATCAGCAAGAAACTCAGTACCTTAAGTCTATCAGAGGATGCAGTGGGACTCGGTGGATAATCCATTTACAGATTAAAAAAAAAAAGGGGGCACTTAGACTATATCTCAAAGAAAGTTTTACTGTAGTGCAGTGGTGGACATAAAAAAAACAATGAAAGAAAAAAAGACTTGAGTGGCAGAGTGGGACTAAGCAAGGCGATAGAGGCAATGCGCAATGTGAAAGACAGAAACGTTATAAACTGTGTTGTTGTTGAGGTTTGTCCTGCTGTGTGGCTGCTTTCTTGGATGCAACGAAGAAGGAATGATTCCCTTAAAGAGTGTGGTTTGACTGTGGAAGAGACACACCATTTGGTTTCTTCTTATGATGTTTTTGAATTTTTAATTTATGGGTAGTGGAGAGGGAATGCTGGACTGATACTGATTGAGAGAAGGCTAGGCTAGCATTTTGGATATGTTTTTTTCTTACATATGCAAACATTAATTTATTGTTTTGTTCTTTTTTTCTTTTTCTTTTTTAAATTTTGTGATAGAATGGTGTTACATAGAATCTTGCTTCTCTATAATATTTTTTTTAATGTATTTTGATAATTTTAATGTATTGATAATAAAAATAAAAAAATAAATTATTTTAATATATTTTAAAGTAAAAATTATTTTTCAAAAAACATTTTATACCCTTACCAAATACTCACGAGAAACCCTTTATGTTGGTTTATAACTTTAGATATTGTGTAATTTAAATAGTAATTATACCCTTTGATGTGATATATCAACTAATGGAAACAGCTAGCTTTATAATTCTTCATTTAATTAATTGTCTGAATAATGCTAACATTATAGTCAAACAAATGAGAAATTGGATACTTGAAAACGTGATGGCCTTTGCATTTGGAACAGCTGCACATGTTATGTCATTCATACATTCTGATGGCTTTAAAAATGATTTTTTTAATTTTAAATTAATTTTTTAATTATTTTGAATTATTTTGATATACTGATATTAAAAATAAATTTTTTAAAATAAAAAAATATTTTAAAAAATAATTATTAAGATACTCTAAACAGTCTCTTAACTCCCTTTAATAAATGGTTTTTCCTCTATTTTTATTTTCTAATTTATTTGTTTCTTGAAACTTAAGAAAGTAATGGAATTTGGAAATCTATTTATGAAAAATTCAATCGAAAAGTGAAGCAAAGAAAGTGTATTAGACATTATTATTATGATAAAGAATAAGAACAAAAGTGCACAGTATTTGAATTGAATGAATTGCTTTTACTGAATGGAAATGGCTAATAAATAGCCTTACAGGAATAATAATAAGACTGAAAAATAGCTCACGTTCACAGTAACGTGGCACATGAAATAACGAAAAATAAGCAACTAAATCCTTAATTTAATCTCGACCATGTATATCTTCCTGAAGACTAGGGACTCATGGACTTATTCAAATACTAAACCCTTTCATTCCTTCCCTTAAACTTACTGCAGTATGCAGTTAGTTTACATCAGTAATTTCTTGGACTCCCAGTAGAGTTCTTAGTTTCAGAAATACATCAAGCTTTAAAGGCTTGGTCATTAAATCTGCCACCTGATCCTGACTTCCGCAATGAATTAATGCAATTGTACTTTCTTTAGTAAGATTTCTCAGAAAGTGATATCTCACATCGATATGCATACTGCGTCCATGCAGCACCGGATTTTTAGACAATTTAATAGTTGAGCTATTATCACATTTCACTTGTGTGCACTCATTATTTGAGTGTCCCAATTCCTTCAAGACTCTTTTTATCCAAAGAGCTTGACATACACACATTGCAGCTGCTACAAATTCTGCTTCAGTTGTAGAAAGAGTCACTATTGGTTGCTTCTTCGAACTCCATGAGACTGCTCCTGAGCTTAACAAAAAAACATATCCACTTGTACTCTTTCTATCCTCCATATCTCCAGCATAATCACTATCCGTAAATGAGAGTAGTTCATCACTTCCCCTTTTCTTGTAATAAATTCCAAAATTTATTGTCCCTCTCGGATATCTAAGTGCCCTTTTTGCTACTTGTAGATGAAGTTCTGTAGGTTTGGCCATGTATCTGCTGACGAGACAAGTAACAAACATCATGTCTGGTCTTGTTGCTGTGAGATACATTAGGCTGCCCACTAACTGCTTATAATATGTTTCATCTACTTCAGCTCCGCCTTCATCTTTGTTGACTCTGCATCCGGGAACTATTGGATTTTTCACTGCATTGCATTCCATCATACCAAACCTCTTCAACACCTCTAGTGCATATTTCTTCTGACATATGTAGGTGCCACCTGAATGCTGTAATACTTCGATTCCCAAGAAATACCGCATCTTCCCCAAATCAGACATGTCAAACTCCCTCATCATGGAGTTTTTGAATTCAGACAACATATATGTATCATCGCCAGTAAATATTAGATCATCAACGTAAACACTTACAATGATAATCTTTCCTTCCCTGCTTCTCTTTATGAATAAAGTTTGCTCACTTTCACACCGTAGAAAGCCTTCATTGACAAAATGACCCTCGATTCGACTAAACCAAGCTCTTGGAGCTTGTTTTAACTCGTACAACGCTTTATGCAGCTTGTAAACTAGATGTTCGCTGCCCTTCTTTTCATACCCTTTTGGTTGATCAACATAAACATCTTCATACAATTCCCCATGCAAAAAAGCCGATTTGACATCCAACTGATAAACAATCCAGTTTTTTTGAGCGGCGAGAGCAATAATCATCCTTACTGTATCCATCCTAGCCACTAGTGCAAAGACTTCTGTATAGTCAATTTCGTGTTGTTGCGAGCACCCTTTGGCAACTAGCCGTGCCTTGTATTTATCAACATCCCCATGTTCGTTGTACTTTGTTTTGTAGACCCATTTGACTCCAATTTTTTTTGCTCCCTCCGGCAACTCGTTGAGCGTCCAGGTATTGTTCTTCTCTATGGCATTAATTTCACTGTCCATAGCAAGTCTCCAGTGTTTAACTTTCACAGCATCTTCAAAATAAATGGGATCAGAAGACATAATTAGTGCTATATTGGACTCATATTCAAATAAATCCTCCCCTGTAACATAATCTTGCATCCACACCGGAGGACCCCTTTCTCTTCTTCCACTTGTCAGCAGGCCACTTTCCCCGTCAGATTGCATGTCAGCCGTTGGATTGTCTCCACTTGTCAGCAGCTCATTCTCTCCGTCTGCCATGTTTTGTGCCGTTGGATATACGCCACATGCCATCTAATCACTCTCCCTATCAGACTGAATTCTCACCGTTAGATTAGCATCTACTTCGCCATCTGTCATCTCCTTTCGTTCACTTGGCCGGGTTCGTGCTGTAGGATTGACCTGCTCACCTATTCTTCCAGTTGGCAGCATACACACCGTAGGATCATTTAACTCAGCTTCTTCTTCTTCTCTCTCGGCATTTTCATCATCTTCACAGACAATGTGTCTGTGTTCTTCGTTTTCTTCCCCTTCTTCCCCATTAATTTCAGCCTCACGTTCACCACTCTCATATCCGTGATTGTCATCACTATTATCACCATTTTCACGTGTTCCTTCTCTGTCACCCCAAACCAAATCTGTTAAGATTTGTTCTTCATAAGCAACATCCCAGTCCCACTGTTTGTCCTCCTCAAAGATCACATCTTTGCTAACCACGATTTTTTTGTTTAAAGGATCAAACAACCTGTACCCCTTTGACTCCTCACTCATACCCAACAGTACACACACAAAGCTTTTGTTATCAAGCTTACTCTGTTTCACTTCTGTAACATGAACATGGGCTAAGCACCCAAAGACCCTGAAATGGTCTACTGATGGTTTAGTTCCGCTCCATGCCTCATGAGGAGTGATGTTTGTCAAAGCATAAGTTGGGCACCGATTGAGCACATAGAAGGCCTAGTTCACTGCCTCTGGCCAGAAAGGTTTTGGAATCCCTTTACCAGAGAGGATTGATCGGACCATGTTCATCACGGTTCGATTTTTTCTCTCTGCAACTCCATTTTGTTGTGGAGTGTATGCCGTGGTAAGCTACCGTTTGATACCTTGTTGGCTGCAGAATTTGTTGAATTCACTTGAGGTAAATTCTCCTCCCCTATCAATCCTTAGACACTTCATATGCAATAGGGTTTCTTTTTCCACATAGCTTTGAATTTCTTAAAATAAATGAAAGCTTCGGATTTTGTAGCTAAAAGAAATGCCCATGAGTTTCGGCTGAAATCATCAATGAAACATAATATGTACCTTTTGCCACTGTTGGATTCGGGGGAAATAGGACCGCAAATGTCTGCATGAATTAATTCCAATTTCTGATTTGCTCTATTACTTACCAATCCAATTTTTTCTGCCTTTTCATTAGGATTAGTTCTTGTTTGTATATCCTTATTTTATATTTTATCAAACTCTCATTTTGTAGCTGCAGCGCAGCTTTTTATTTCTGTGAGAGCTATAAATGTTTTAATTTTATTTGCTGTGATGTTCATGAATGGTTCGGTCTAAGACGTCCCAACAAGCACTTGGTTATGATCACCCTTGTAGGCCTATTTGGGTAGTGAGCATTTATTTGTAAGAACCGAATTCCTTGTGATGGATGATTTC
>JACEGQ020000250.1:0-25000 GCA_015852605.2 Populus deltoides | reverse complement strand
GTGAACGTTCTTTTTCTGCAGATCATCTATAACGCCCCATACTTTTAATGCATCTATTATCGTTTCAAATGTCGTTTAAGTGAATTTTAGAGGTAATTATTTTTTATATATAAACCATGAGAACTGCCTTAAAACTGATCATTTAACAATTTTGTTAATAAATACAATGATACATAGTCTTTATTTACACTTTCGTGTGGATACAATATTTTTCAATTTATTCACATGATATTTATTTACAAAACATATGTTCGACAATATTGGAACCTTTTCAATATGAAAAACTAAGTAGCTTGATAACATCATACTAAAAAATACTTGTAAAACATATAAAATCATGAAACTCATAATAAATATTTGTGTCATCGAGATTATTAACGATTATCAAGGATACAGACAAAACCAATTTCACTAACTTTTGTAAGTTCATCAATCCATGTTAGATTTCAATTTAATACATTTCAATTATCTTTTGATGAACTCTCTATTCACCCTTATAAACATTAAACTATCATAGTCACATTATAACAACTATTGTTCACAACACGTTAGATTTATAGTACAATCTATTTCCTTAGACACCCATAATTTGTACGATTGTATACATCTCACATATTTTATTTCACAATCACCACTGGTTCGTATCATTGTTTCATTTCAAAATACATTTTGTGTCACAAAAATATTCTTATGCCT
This sequence comes from Populus deltoides, assembly GCA_015852605.2. Classification (NCBI taxonomy): domain Eukaryota; kingdom Viridiplantae; phylum Streptophyta; class Magnoliopsida; order Malpighiales; family Salicaceae; genus Populus; species Populus deltoides. The sequence continues at coordinate 24,304 of JACEGQ020000250.1, read as the reverse complement.
TTTTAGTTCCCAACATTCATTTTATTCGAACAATACACTTATGTTATTCTTACGCATTATGTATTATTCTGGTTTTCTCACTTATGAATAAGTTCAAATAAGCATTTATTTTCTCTTAATACATATTTTTATGTTTAACATTTTCATATATTTTCATTTCATTCATGTAACCAATTTCCCTTAACACATTTTTTCATTTAGGCTTTTTATGCACTTATTTTTTTAGTTCAATCTCTCGTAGTCTATTATGTTCATCACCATGATTCATTGTTCCGTTTACTTTTATATAACTTATGTTATTACCATTCACACTATATTTTTTTAGCTTTTTTCAAAAATATTTAAGGCCTACATTGTAATATCGACTTATTATTTTTCAAATGGAAAGTTTTCTAATTTAATGAAATTTCAGCAGAGTTTATCTTATACAAATATTCCACCCAAATTTTGTCCTTTTATTTCCTATGTAAAACACATCACAAAATTCCAACACCATCATCACACAAGTGGTTTCAAGTATATCTTTTTTTTTTGGATTCAAGGAAACCCCACCCCCCGGAAAAGCGCACTTTGTCAGCGAGTAAAACCCCGACTGTCCCAGGCTCTTACAAGAGGTGCACACCCTGACTCGAACTCGAAATCTGCTGTGCAGATCTCAAGTCCTTTGCCATCACGCTACGCCCCTTGGGGTTTCAAGTATATCGCTAGTCAATTTTAACATTTCTTTAATTATTCATTGCTTGTCATAATCTTATGATGTTTTTCATAATAATTATATTATGAATCCACCGTGCTCTTTCTAGTTTCACATATGACATATTACATATTATAAGTTATTTAAGGTATACTAAAATGGTTATAAGGGTTGTTACATTAAACTTATACACATACACAAATGAAGTTTTTAAGACGTCTTATAGCCAAGGTTTATGTCAACTCAAAACTAGCAAAAACAGCATAATAACAATGTCATCTAAGAGATCGAGATAAACTACACATAACATTCATGGAATTACCTAGCATTCACATACACTTCCTATGAATAATGAATTAACACATGTCTTTTCTTATCTATATTAATACCCTCTTGCTTAGATGATCTCATATAAAAACATAATATCATTATATTTGCTTTCACAATTAAAGGTAAATTACACATCAACCATTATATTTATCCTTAAACAATGATTAACTTAGATAATATCCTTATATACACTATCATAATTACAAGGTAATTTACACCTCAACCATTATATTTATCCTTAACCAACGACTGATTTAGATAATATCATTATATTTACTTCCATAATTACAAGGTAAATTACACCTCAACCTTTACATTTATCCTTAACCCTTGACTGACTTACATATTAATGTTGTTAATTTCGTTTCAGTCCAAATGGTTGTCTAAGAACATATCGTTCACCTTAGTTTTTGTCTACCTGGTTAATTAAGTATCATTTCAACAACCTTAGTCACCTTCCATCCAATTGACTAATTATCAATTTAATAACCTTAGCCTCGTCAACACGATCAAGTTAATCAGTCTCTGGTATTGCAGCTGATTGAATTTATTTACATTCAGGATCCATTGTTGTGGTCAATTACAATTGATATATTAATCATTATTGTTATGGTCGTACACAATTACACACAGAGAGGGAAAAAGACTAGTTTCTAGCCCCGTAAACATATTCAGATAACAATATTTTTCCTATTCATAGGCAACATTCACATACTAATAATATTTCTTCTATCCATAGATAATATTCACATAATAATATTTTTTTTCCTACTTATAGGCAACATTCACATAATAATAATATTTCTCCTTCCCATAGGCAATATTCACATACAATATTTCTCCTACTTGTAGGCAATATTATCTCATGATACATAGTTGAATAAAATACATATAATTTATATAGCATTCTAGCATTACAAAAAAATTTAGAGAAATTAAAGAAGCAAGGGGGTGACCCTTACCTTGAACTTTTGTTAATCACATTTTTAATAAGTCAAGTCCGGGTCTAGATGCTCTCCTACAACCACCTGACAATAAAAATTAACGTTTGCTTAATTAGATTCACATCATTTAACAACAAATTTCAATCCAACACATAATTATACCAATCACCACTTGCATCGATAAAATCTTAAAATTTCCAAATTAATATCCATAATTTCAACCCAATGCTCAAGCATATATATTTATTTACATTATCTTATGTCTTTACTATAACACTTAATGTTTGAACATTTTGTTATTTATTTTCATAATTCTTCCTAATGTTCATAGATTATGTCAATGTCAAAATATCTTAACGTTACGTCAACCACAAATTATGATCTTTCTGACGATCTAGATTCATATCAGAATTTGTAAGTAGAAAGTCTAAGAAAAAAAAAGTAATAGAAAGAAAAAAGAGTCTTTTTTTTTTCATTGAAAGGTTGATTATCAATTGATTTTGAGATTTTTATTTGAAATAACGAAAAGATAACTAATAATTTGTGCCAGTATCACTAAAATATATATGCGCAAAATATATATGCGCGTCGATATCAATATTACCTACCACTCGCACTCTGTTACAACGAGACGATTCCAATTTAAAATCTAAACAGAAAGTGTTTGAATGAAATCAGAAGAATATGTATGTTGTATTTCGTTTCCCTGGGATTGTAATTCAATTGGTCAGAGCACCGCCCTGTCAAGGCGGAAGCTTCGAGCCCCGTCAGTCCCGACAAATCCAATAAACAATAATCCAATAAAAAAAATACATCAATTCATCTCTTCATTTTCTGTAAAAGGGGTACAAATAGCAGAATTTCGTTCCCAAAGGGGATCCTTATTATTATTTTATATTATTTATAGATTTTATATTTATAACCTAAATGTCCAAACGAATTTCAATGTTCAAAATACTTTGTTTTTCGTGTATGAATTTCAATGTCTAACATCTAATCATACACATGGTAGCATTGGATTTTAACTATCTTATATTTGGTATTTAAACATACCAAATTCCCCTAAACACATCAACAACTATTTACATATTTAAATTAGCTACTATAAACACCATATATGCAACCCAAACAAGTAAATCATCATCACATCATACATAAAATAATTCCAACATAACATCAATACCAAATAATCAAGTTCTTTGTCAATATACATCTCAATCACAACAAACTTAGGATTTCACATTCCTTTATTTTTCAAACTCATAGCCATAATTTTTCAATCACACAATAATTCTAGTTTCACCCTAATCTTGCTAAATTAAACTTATACTTTATCAATTTACTCAATAATTACATCAACAACCCAAGTTTTTCAATTCTATCATTTTTTACAAATATAAAATTTCGGTCATATTTAGCGAATCATATTTCTAATACCTAACCCACTTAATCTTAACATTTCAAATTGAATTAAACATTTACAATTTCATCATTCATTCTCGTTATCCAATTAATCTTCTAAACATATTATTATTCATTTTTGTGATACAATTTAATGCTTATCACTTTTGTTTATTATTTATGCACTATGTAATTCAATATTTCACATCATTTCTTCTCAATCTATAATTGAAAATTTTGCTGTTAATACTTTATGTCCTTTTTATGATATTTTGACAACTGTCACCAATATTAACAAGCTTTCATTTTCTAAGCCTATTTTCTTTAACACCATTTATCAAACATTTTATGTGCATCTAAGCTAAATCATTCCTTACATAAGGACATGTATTCACAATCTTTCAAAAACATATCTACTATGTTTTACCCATCATAATAAATTCATAATTTTCCCCCCAATGATTTCACACATCAAACCTCAATTCATAAGAATAATAATCACAATTTTCCAATTAATTCACCATCTAAACATGTAATCAACACAAATTCCTCCACTATCTTCACTTACTCTCACTTTTAAAACACACCAATATTAGTTTCATACATCATAGTTCAACTCTACCATGATTCTACACACAACTACACATTTAATTTATCTTTGTAACACTTAAAATACTCAATTTCCAACACTCTTTTTTCACTTACCTAACATTTCATAACATACTAATATTGATTTCATAAATCATAATTAAATTATGAAAAGATTATGCACATAAATATACATTCAAATCACCTTTATAACATATATTTTATAATTTTTCAACCCTAATAAAATCAATTATGACCGTTCACAAAAACCAAAACATTTAAAATTTTCGCACAATATTTTCCTTCAATTTTTGTTGTTATTCTCATCATTAACGTACCAGTAAACTAACAAGTCATCAAAATAACATTCCCACAACAATTACATAAACCCTAGAATTTCTAAGAATTGGGATTTTCTTTCTCCTTTTAGAGTTTAAGTTTAAAATTTTAAAGGAAACTTTCTTATCATCTCTTCCCTAATCCTTGCACACATATCAATCATTCTCTCAATCCTTCTTAATAAATGGAGTGTAAGTTTAAAATGGGTCAATTTTAATTTTTTAGGCTGTTATTTTGAAAATTTATGTACTCTTGAAAGAATTAAAAAAATGAAAAAACTTATATAATAGTTGTTATGAAAATTCTTTAAGGAAGAAGCATTGGGCTATTTTATTTATGAAGATGTGAGAGTTTCATGAGTAAATCAACTTGGAGTCATTCACATGTGTAGTTTTGTTGATTTCTTTTTTAAAAAAGACTTAAGTCCCATCCTTATATTTTATATTTTGTTACATAATCCATTTGAAAATTTTGTTTTTTTTTTAAATATAAATAAAAAATATTTTACATGTAAAATGTTTTTCCATAAATAATTTATATAGAAATTTTTTAATAAATAATAGTGTGAAAAATACAATTGTAATAAAAAGATGATAATATAGTGGTGGTGCTATCTCTTCACTTCCTTTCTTTGTAAATCTCATCCCTTTAAAATAACATTGATTATTGATCACCTTGGGTTGGAGCTTTTTGTCCACTAACATTGATTATGATAAATGATTCTTCACTGATCGATATGCATAGTTGTTGATCAGGGGAAACACTATAAAATACTAAACAATAAAGTGTAATATTTAACTCAACAACACATCTTAGGATAAACAAAACCTCACAGGTTGTTATGCACAATTTGATTCTAGTAAGGGGCATTCAATGCCCCTATATTTAATTTCCAAATAGTTAACTCATGTAAATTAAGAATTGAATTTTATAATTTATTTTAATTTGCTTTTATGGAGTTATCTCGGTCTTATAACTCAGGTCGTGGGTTTGACAAGTTAATTCGAATTATTTTTTAAGTTTTTTTTTTTAATTTTATTTTTTTTCAATTTAATCCTTTAACATTGAGTTGATTGAGAATTAAACTTTATAATTTGTTTTGATTCGCTTTCTATGAGATTATCATAGTCTGATAACACAGGTCACATATTTGACATATTAATCCAAGTTGACCAAAGTCAATCCAATATATTGTTCTCTTAATATTAAAAAAAATATTATCTTGAATTTTTTTTGTGTTAAGTTATGCTTTTACATGTTGTTTTGGTTGCTTTTGGGCTCACAAAGTCAATTGAGTCACATCATATCAGCCCCCACACGGTTAAAAGTTTTTTTCCTCTAGAAAAAAAACATTAGCAATATCTAACTATTTTTTTATGCTCAAAACAATTTGACCCGACCCGCAGCATAACGCGAGTCAGTGATCTAATAGCTACTAAATTCAATGGTTTGACTATATTTATCCAAAATTTGTATACATTATTTAATTACTAGTTTATGGTTATTGATTTTTTTCCTATTTAGGTATTGTTATGATTATAGTAATAGTTATACCATCATTCAAAAAAGTGGATATCCATTTTCATTCAAAGTTAAGCAAATTGGAAGTTCATGAGAATAAAGTATTACTATTTTGAAGAGCCAGACAAATAAATAAATAAAAATAGTTCTTGCTAGGGTGAGGATGTTGAAATTTCAAGTGGAATAGGATTCAACTAGATAACAACTAGCGATATATTGCAGGTCAGACCAATTTTTTTTAAAATATAAAAAAATACTCATGTTTTCGAGAATTCTTTGACAATATCATTAAAACTAACCCGACGGGTCAATCTTGAAACCTCATGACCCAATTCCTTACTTAGCTCATGCTTCAAATTAAATTACGTGAGAGTTGTCTTAACATGATCTAGTTGACTTGAATGGTCTAAAAGTAACCTGAATGATCGATAAAAACATAGTTTGGATTTAAGAAAATTCAAGATGACTTTTTAAAAAAATATTAAGATGACGACATATTGTTCAACCCAGGTTAACCTTGCTAAATCTACAACCCAAGTTATGTAATCCACTAGGTTTAATAATTTTTTTTTGTGAAACTAATTTTATTTAATTATATGATGACAATAATAACGGGATGTTTATTTGAGATGACAATAACCTTTATAGAAAGTAAAACAAATGAAATTATGAAACTCAATTTCCAATTAACTCCATGTTGAAGGATGTAATTAAACAAAATTTTGTAAAAAATTAATACGGGTTAACCCTTCAAATCAATGACTCAAGTTATGGACTCTATCGGGTTTAATAACTTTGGTTAATTCATCAAATCCACGACCCGAGTATGGACTCATCTAGGTTTAATAACGTTTTGTTCTTTCAAAGTATATTTTATTTAATAATACTATAAATAATAGACACTCACAAACTGATGACCAACCTAATATCAGGACGTTTTGTAAACTACAAACATAATTTTCTAAACAAAAATCCATTATAATCTTAAAAGCAAATTTAAAATAAAACATTAAAACAAGGTCCAAGTATTTTATATAAGATTGAAGAAAAAAAATTATAAATTTGATAAAATTATATAAAAAATATATTAAAAAAATAAATATCATGTTAATTGAATATTTATGAGTTTTTCATACTAGACACATAATAATTTGGTGAAAAAATGTTAACATTCCTATAAAAATCTATAATATTTATATATATAATACAAAGGGGTTAAGACCTAACGTCCAACATAACATATAAAGTGCCAAATGCATATATGTCTATGAAGCAAGGCCCATACATCTGACCCTTTTTATTTTTTTTAATAAGGGTAGATATCTTTTTTTAAAAGAAAACAACAAGCAATGTCTCATCTACTCACCTAGATTTTGACCACCACAGAATTAGCCAGAAAACTAGGGTTGCAATTTTTAGGCCTTAAAAAAATATTATTAATGTGTTTTGAACCAAAAACACTTAATAAACATCCTTAACATTTCAATAAACCAATCTCCCAACTCAAAACATCTTTCAATTGGTCTAAAGACACCAAATGAATTCGGAAAAAATCTATCTACATTTGTAGGCTTTTTGAAGGTTAAAAAACACTTCCATAGAACTACTCTTTTTAAATGGAACTTGTTGACACTAAAATCAGCCTTTTTCATTTCCAAAATATGGACAACCAACGACTTTATCTCTCTTTTCATTGTTATTTGGTGAGTTTCTCTATCCTTTCTCAAATCTAGAGACTAAAAAATTGGTAAAATGAATATTTGAACTAAAATAAATATTTCAAAAACTATAGGGACTATAAAAGAAGAGCATGGAAAGTTAGTGGACCAAAAAGTACTTTATCGTGTTAGTTTGAGATAGGCCATGGGTTTTCTCCTTGTTTTACACTTTGGTCAACTTTTGTTGAATTTTATCTTTCTTGAATAAATTTTAACAAAGTAGTTATTAAATTAGTTATAAAAGGCTCAAATTGTAGCATCATTTTATTCTTAATACTTAATTTAAAGATAAAAAACTTTTACATTACCATTTGCTTTTATAAAAATAAAACTATAGCATTCTCTTTATATACACCAAAAATGGATTTCTCATCCATTTTTTTTTATGTCAAGTTATATTTTTGTAAGATGTTAAAGAAGAAAAATCAAGAAATCAATCTTTTATGCTAGATCAACTCATATGAAGTTCTTTTAAGTTGTTTAACAATGTATGATAATATAAGAATTCGTTTTATATATGATTTGATATCTAATTATTCTTCAAATAAGTCTTGTTTCTTAATAAAATTATAAAGTCAAACAAGAAAATAGTATCTCTTTAAGAAATCAAGAATAACTAAAAATTCAAATTTTATATGGATTGAGAACATAAAGTATATTATATAGTTTTTAGAAAACATTTATTACCTATTGATCTTAATTTTGGATAAAAACTATCTGATCCAACTTTAGTTATTAAGAAAAAACTTAAAAATTGATTTCAAGTTGAAAATAAGTAAAACATTATAAAAACTATACTAAATTTAGGTTAAATTTTTTTTATGGTTATGTGATATATTAATATTTTTCTTTAAATTCATATAATTATAATTATAATGATTATGAACAAGTTATGATAACATAATTAAGCTAATAAATAATTAATTAAAATATAAATAAGTAAATAAGTAAAATTATATGATTCACAATATGAGGACATAAAATGCTAGTTTATTGTTAAAGATTTTTTTTTAACAAGAAAATAAAAATAATTTCAAAAACTCCAATATTGACATTGAAAAATAACAAAAATCATTAGAAGCATGAAATTAACATTATAGAAAATATTAAAAGGTATGAGTTTTCTTCTGTAGATAGATAGTTGTCACACATTCACAAAATACTAAGGACTTATTGTTCATTTTTAAATATTTTATTTTGGTGCTCAAATTTTTATTTTGGACGATTTGATCTTAATTAAATGCCAATTAATTTTAATTTCTTAGGCTATGGTGGAATTGCAAGAAGAGAGAAAAATAAAAAAATACCAAACATGAGTGGCGTGCCAAAGATTTCATGAAAAATACACTTAGGTCTTCAATCTTTAAAAATAACACAATTTATGCAATTTAGGTTCCTTTAAATTTCAAAGAAACTAGTTTTGGTACAAAAGTTTATCTATATTATTTTTCAGTCTTTGGTTAAAGAGATGAGAGACAGAGGGATCATTGTTCTCATGATGAGAGAAAAAGACATCGTTCATGCCATTTCCAACCATTAAATGGTTTTTATTGGTGTTCACAAGTTTCATAAGATAAGATAGGCTTGATGATGGTTGTTTAATGTCTCAATGTTACATGAAAAAATAGATCTAAGTGGAGAAAGTCAAAACTAACCCAATTTAATTTTATATTTTTGAACCATGTTTTAGATATCTTGAGTTAATGAATTGGTTTGTGGGAGTTCTAAGAGTGTTAGTGAGATGTTTTTGAATTGAAATGACTTAAATATTTGATTTTTTTAGGCAAAAGAAGCATTGCTTTGATTCTCTAGTCACCACAATGATAGCTGAAATCTAGGCTTGCAGACAACACACCGTCTGTCTTAGTGGATGACATGTCGCCTATTTCCCCCCCTAAAAAATAGGGTTATTCGCCCTTTTGATTTTTGTATAATATTTATTTATCTTTTATTATAATCAATTAATTTAATATATGTATCTATTTCTATTATCGTTTAATTGAATAAGAAAAATAATTTTAATAGATAAATTTAGTAAATATAACTAGGAAAATATCCCTTCTAATAAAATTAAATATTTGAATTTACATCTATCTTTTGATTTTTTCAATTTTATTTTTAGTAATTGTTAATGATTTTCTTTTTCCTTTTATTAACACTCTAAATTTTTAATTTATTTAATTACATATATTTATAAGCTTTTTAATTTATATTTTTAATTTTTTAATGTATAAAAACAAGTTCAAAAAAACTTGCACACACAATTATTTATTTATTTATTTATTTATTTCTGTTAACAATAGCTAGTTGATACACCAATGAAGTAATCAACATTGATGCACAACTATCTAACACCTCGATTTTGGTGAACAAAAATCGAAAATTCTGCTATCAAAACTCCAGACATTGACCTCAATCCAAGTTTTTATACTGTACGGCCAGATATTAAAAGGAAGATGGGTAAGCAACCAATGTACTAGGAACTTAATTCTATGAGGCCGCATTGCTCCAACGTGTTCCCCTTCCAAGAAACGGTCCTACATGTTCATCATCACACCAAATCTGGACCCTTGATCTCATCCTTATCATGATCAAAAGTCAATAAAGTTAAAGTCAACGAGGTCTTATTTTATTTTATTTTCTTTGCTAGCGACCGAATTAGTCCATGAATAATAATATTAATAAAAGTCTCTGGCAGGCTATCGCCAATAAAATTTTGACCATAAACTCTAGAAGCTTGAGTCTTGACCATAATAATAATAATAATAATTATTGCACATGAGTCTTGATCCAAATCAATTAAAAACTTATGAATAAAATAAAAATAACTAAATATAAAAAGTATTAATTTAAATAAATACATACATATTTCTAATAAAATAAAATTACAAGGATGCCACAATGTAACTAATTCTAACAGCATGCCAAATTTCGTTATTCTTTATTTTCTGGCCGGCTTCATTCTTGTCTCTCACCAACCTGGGAACGCAGACTCCAGTCTCTTCAAGTTCCCATTTTTAACCGTTAAACTTTCCTTTTAAGACAACGATATATTCTCTCACACGTTCCAGGAAAGTCTTTTCCCTGGAAATTTGTTTCATGGGGTACTGTACATAGTATATATATATATATATAAGGAAAGTGCAGTTGGAGGTTTTCTGTTTACTTGTTGGAGGGTGTTGACTAGTTAGGAAAAATGGGAAGAAGAAGAATGGGTAAAGCTGGTTTCAAAGTTGAAGATGTTTTGGAGGTCTTTAAACATCTGTTGGAGGAAAAACCTTCTTTTGCTTTCTTAATCCCTTTGATTTTGGTTTGTTGGGGAATTGAGAAATGGGTTTTCTCTTTCTCCAATTGGGTTCCTCTTGTCGTTGCTATCTGGGCTACTTTTCAGGCAAGTCTCTTTGCTATCTTTTTGTCTTCAGTCATCTGTTTTGGATGGTGATGCAGCTGTTTTCTATTTATGATTTTGTTTAGTTCAATTTTTATTGTGCTTGTCATGTAAGGTTTTGAACTATGGGGAGCTTAATGGCTTAGTAAACAAATCTGCTGGCTGATTTTTGGTTTGAATATAGGCCGTCCGAATCATTCCTTCTTGAATTTTCTCACGTACCAAATGATAGTCTATTTCTATGTGATTAATTCGCTCATAAAAGACTGGATTTGATGCTATGTGCATGACTGCCTGATTATCATAATATAAAGTCATTGGCTGTGTGTGATTTATCTTCAAATCTTTCAAAATGTTTTTCAGCCATGTAATCTCGTAGCATGTAGTGGCCATAGAGCGATACTCTGTTTCTGTGCTTGAACGAGATATAGTTGTTTGTTTCTTGGTCTTCCAAGAAACTGGTGCCTGACCAAGTAACATACAAAACCCTGTAATTGATCTTCTTGTATCCTTCCAACGATCCAACTAGCATCACAAAATGCTGTTAATTGAAGTGAACTTGTGGATGGCAATAAAATACCTTGCCCAGGTGTTTGTTGGATATACCTGAGCACCTTATGAGTTGCTTCCAAATTTGGTTGCTGAGGTTTGTCCATAAATCGACTCAGCACATGCACAACATAAGTCAGATCCGACCCAGTTATTGTCAGTTATATTAACCTCCCAACTAACCTTCCGTATGTTGATGCATCCTCTATAATCTTTCCATTGGATTGTGTCAGTGACATGTTCAGCTCTATAGGAAACCAAAAAGGTTCGGCACCCAAGACCCCAGTATCATCCAGAATTTCTAAGGCATATTTTCATTGCGACAAACTGATTCTATGTCGTGATCTTGCAACCTCTATGCCAAGAAAATATTTTAGTTACCCTAAGTCTTTAAGTTTGAATTGCTTGGACAAGAAAATCTTAGTGTTCTTTATGTCTTGCAAATCATTCTCAGCTAATATCACATCATCAACATATATAAGTAATGCCAAAAAACTACCTTGATGGCTTCGGACGAATAAAGAATAGTCAGACAGAGATTGATGGAATCCTGCAGCTTTAAGTGCTCCGAACAACTTGATAAACCATTGTCTAGAGACTTGTTTCAATTCATATAGCAATTTGTGAAGTTAGCAAACACCATTATCCCCCTTTTGCCCAAAACCAGGAGGCAAGGACATGTATACTTTTTCAGTAAGATCACCATTCAAGAATGCGTTATTAACATCTAATTGATGTAGATGCCAATCACGCAAAGCTGCCACACTAAGTAAGACGCGAACTGTTACCATCTTGGCAAATGGGGCAATAGTCTACTTGTAATCAACTCCTTCGACTTGACTATAACCCTTGGCCACCAACCGGGCCTTATACCATTCTACTGTCCTATCAGCCTTTAACTTGATTTTGCACACCCACTTTTTACTGATTTGTCGCTTATGGGGTGGTAATGGCACCAAACTTCAAGTCCATTTGGCCTGTAAAACAGTTATCTCATGTTGCATAGCTTCACGTCATTTTGGGTTTTGAACAACCTGGAAGAAACTGGTGGCTTCTTTAAGGAGGGTGAGTTGAGTGGTATACGCTTTGTGAACATGAAAAAGTTTATCATAAGACAAGAATCGAGAAAGAGGGTGAGCAGTACCTGAAGTTTTGACCAGATTTGTGGATGATGTCGGTTCGGTCCTTGAAGGGAGGGTCATCTTGAGATGAAAGTCCTGCAAATATTGAGGAGTTTTGGTGGATCGGCTGCTGCGTCAAAGTGGTTGAATGGACACAATTTGCGATTGGGATGAAGTGTTAATTGTTTGGATGAGGGATGGTGATGATGGTGTAGTATCTGCTATGTACAGTAGAGAACAAATGGGAGAAGCAGGTTTTGTTGTTGATGTGGTGAGAACTTGTTGTTCATTTGGGCTGGTGGGAATTACTTGTTCATTTGAGCTGGTGAAGGAAGGAGGCCCATTTAGAGATGGAAAATAATGATTTGCTTGGAAGAGAATCCATATCAGAATTTAGAAATGGGTCATTATTTGAAAACCAAGGTTTAGGTGTATCAAAATTATCATGTCATGCAGAACAAGGAAATATGGTTTCAAAGAAAATGACATCTCTTGAGACCATTACCTTTTTATGAACAAGATCAAAGACCCGATATCATTTTTTCCCATGAACATTGAGTATGGCTTTCCAGTGAAAAAAGGTGCATTTGAGATGTGCACGGCAATTTTTGGTGCCGTGGTTTGTTCTGTTACATTTAGAGCATTTTAGCTCACCTTCAGACTCATGGCTCGAGTTCTTCAAGGCAAAAACAGCAGCATCTGGTTGAGTATGGCTTTTCCCTGCTGTCACTTCCAACTGTTTCTTATGCCGAAAGACCAACAAGTATGCTTTGTTCAAGTATGGCTTTTCCCTGCTGTCACCTCCAACTGTTTCTCATGACAAAAGACCAGCGAGTATGCATTGTTCACTGTGGTTAACAGATCTTGTAGCAAGGTGTTGCTGCGAACATCTACATATGACTCATTAAGGCCCCTAAGGAACTTCATGGTTTTCTGCCTTTCTAAATATGCAGTCACTTCTTTAATCGATCCACAAGTGCCGATTGGAAAGGTGCAAAATGCATCGCGCTCATCCCATAAACCTTTCAATTTTGTTAAATAAGACCCTATAGATATGTTACCTTGCACATAATCATGAATCTCGTTCTCAACATGGAATAATTGAACCACGTTCACATGTGAAAATTGCTCTTGCAAATCGAGCCACATCTGTCTGGCATCCTTGGAGATGATGACGCTGCTAGCGATTTCCTTAGACATTGATTCTAGCAGCCAAGTTTTGACCAAATTATTACAGCGATTCCATTGTTGACATTCTTCTGGATTCTTCTCATTAGGCTCCTTGATTGAACCATCTATGAGTCTGATTTTGTTTTTGGTTGTCAAAACTATAGTCATGGATTGTCTCCATGTGCCATAATTATCTTTGACCAAGGGTTGCAGTACAAGCATAGAACCATGTTGATCAAGCCTAATTATTTACAAATAAAGAAACAAATAACTGAGCTTGATTTCCTTTAACATGTCCATTTTCATCTTTCCTGTATTTTGTGTCCTTTGCCACAAATGTTTATTCTTGAGCTCCCTTTCTTTTTCTCAGTTAATACTTTGATTATGGTACAGTTAGAGTGGTGGTTCCTTCTTCATTAATTAACAAAATTTACTTATACCAGATTTTTCATGAATATATACAGGTTGCCATTACACAGTTAGTTAGGTTCCAATTCTTTTAGTTGTGCTTGTGGTATAATGAAATTTTTTTTCCCACTTTAGTATTGCAGTCATCAACAGAAAGTTATTGTGGAAGACCTAAACAAAAAGTGGAAGCGAGTTGTATTGAACACCTCGGTATTTCTTCTTTTCTTTGTTTTCTTTTGTGGTTTTTATTTATAAGTTCATTAATCTATTCTCTTCACATATTTGCACAGCCAATAACACCATTGGAACACTGTGAGTGGCTGAACAAGCTGTTGATGGAAATTTGGATGAACTATATGAACCCAAAGCTTGCAATAAGATTCTCATCCATTGTTGAGGTCAGGATTTTGATTGGCTTACATCATATGATTCATTACTGGATATTTTCTCTACCCTCTGCCTAGGTTTATTTGTTTGTTGGTTTGCGAACTCTGAACATTTTGCTGAAATGAATAGAAATTTTTGCATCGTTGACTTATTTAGCAGTTGATAGTATATTTTTGAATTTTAGAATGAGATAGGCTTGTAAGAGAACCGATCACATACCAAATGTAGTTATCTTTCAGTTTCTTCTGACAGATTGATAGAAGATATATTGAGTTTATCTCAGTTCAAGTTGCAGTCAAAATTTCTTTATGAATTTCTCTCCTTTAAAAGCTAAATGAAAAGGCGCATTCCAGATGTCTGTTACTTGTGGGCTTTTGTGGTGGGGTCACAGTAGATTTCTTATATCACAGAAAATCTTTTAGGAAAATGAAGCTGCAATAAAAGTGGTTGCACTCTTGGTTCCTAACCACTACAAAGGTGGTCTAGAACTCGGAATCATTCCCACTTTGTCATTCTTTTTCTTTGGAAATCAATCATAAACATAATATAATCCTTTAAAAATAGTGGTTGATTGATTTGCTATCACACTTCCATTTCTTTACTACCAGAAAGGGGCTCAAGAACTTGGCCTTGTTCATAACTTTTGATGATTTTTGCCTTTATTTGATCTAAATGAACTGTCTTTTGCATATATTACAGTGTTCTCATGCACAACTTCTGTGTAGTTTGGGTTGTTTGTGAGACCAAACTAAAAAGTTAAACATTTGTCTTTGCAGAAACGATTAAAACAACAAAGGTTGAAGCTCATGGTATGTGATATGCTTGTTTCATCGTGTATCAATTGGCATGAATATTTAAGTCAGGATTAGCATTATGTATCAATTGGCATGAATATTTAAGTCAGGATTAGCATTATGTATCAATTGGCATGAATATTTAAGTCAGGATTAGCATTATGGTACACGTTTCCTGAGAAAATGTAACCCTTCTTGTAGGAAAAACTCGAGTTGCAGGAATTTTCACTTGGTTCATGCCCACCATCCCTTGGTCTTCATGGGACTCGCTGGTCAACTTCTGGTGATCAGGTTTGGTCCCTTTTCACTTTCTGAGTTTTGTTTGTGAATTTATCCCTCAGTACAGGTTGCAAGGAATCTACATATAAATAAACTAATGCTTTCTTATAGTGCCTTACAATTAAATGTTAATCAACAAGTTCTACCACTGTTTTTCCTGTTTGTTGTCTTACATGCAAACTTAGCTTTCTGTGCCTTAAGAAATTTGTTGATCTGTTTGGTGGATCCTGTTATTCATTTAGTGCAAAAGACAGTTGTAGCATGCAAGGGCTCAAGTTGAGATAATTATATTAATGATGGTGATGATTGACTATCATATATGTTTTCGAAATTAAAATCATGTATTTTGCCATGGACTTTCCTAAACATGTGGAACAAAAAGGAAGTCCCATCAAGAAATATTTCATGTTCACAACAAAATATGACTAAGTATCACAACATTTTACAAAAGTTTAATCCTTGATAAAACTGCATGGAGAAGGTGTATGTCACTTATCTTAATTTATTTTGATATTGAGGCTTTCAAGAGTTGAAAGGATTCTTCAACAACAAAGAGAAACCAAAGGTGGGGTTTGCTAAACTGATGGCATCCTGAACCCATATTGGTATGAATTTGTAAAGAACATGCAATTGCCTCTGTTCAGTACTCACTGATGCATGTATAGTCATGGCAGTTTCTCTGAAGATATGACCAAAAGTTATCCCATTGAGAGCCCATGATTCAACGGGGATAACATTTTGATCTGGTTTCTGTTCCACTTTGTCGTGGCAGTGTGAGTTAGTGATTAAGCTAGGCACTGAATGATGAGAAGTGAGAACCAGTGCCTGAGGTGACTGAGCTTGATGTAACTGAGGTGGTTGATATGCCAACCACCAACCTTAAAAATCTAAAGAATGGGAGCATGTTCTGTTGAAATGTGTGCTTTTTAATGAATAAAGAAAGGGAGCAGTCGAAGCCACTACATGGATAATACACATTAATAAAATTTATAACAAATTGTTTCATTAATTTTTGTAGCATGATGTGTTTTTTCCCCTTCAAACAGTAAATTTGTCTCAGATTTTCATGCAGCAGTTTTTATGCTTTCTGACAGAGAATTATGCATTTGGGATTTGATTGGGACTCCAAAGACATGAGCATTTTGTTGCTGGCTAAGCTGGCAAAGCCATTAATGGGAACTGCTCGGATTGTTATAAACAGCCTCCACATCAAGGGTGAGGTATGTAAAATGTCCTGTTTTCCGCACTCTATATAATATTGTCTTGGCACTGGTTGATTGATCAAAATGTATATGGCTAATGGATTCTATATGTTCCTCATTGATATTGACACTAGAAAGTGAATGTAAGAGAACCATCAGGTATCTTTTACACAAACTAACTTCATTTATTTGGTAGGATCAGTTGCATTTCAATATTAACATCCAAGAGTAAGTTTATGAGTTGTTAATAACAGTCACATTCTCTCAGCCCTATGATTCATCTATTGATACAGTAGGTTGACTGATGACTATCAGGTTGATGAACATATTTTTTTAATGATTTTTTTATTGCATCATTTCTTAGGTTAGCTTATAGCTCCCTTATATGTCACTACCAGCATTCCATGATCTCATTCCTGGGGAACAATTAGTAAGTTTGTGTCTCAGTTCTTTACCACTCTCTTACTCTCTTCTGCTTCCCTCTCCCTCTCCCCCTCTCTCTCCAGCCACCTCAAAATTTGAATCTCTAAGTAGTTTTGAAAGTGCTTTAAGCAAATGTAAAAAATGCTTCTTCCCAGCCATTTATAGCTTTGAGATCATCCATTCCTTGCTTATTACTTGGGTTTTGTTTGCCAAACTCTGAAAATTCATTTCTGCGGGAAATAAACATTTGGAAATGCTTTGTCTATACTGTTTTAAATGTGGGGCTCCTCGAGGAAAAAGGATCTAGGTTCGGTTCTGTACTTGGGAGATCTGCAAGCATGGAACACTTCTTTCTAATATATTATTTTTATTTTCGTGGTAATTATACTTGGGACTGACTGCCAATTTATGTTTTACATTAAATTTACTTGTTTCTTGGGTGAATAGTCCTAAATTTCGAATTTGGTTTGGCTTTCAACTCCATCAGATTTTGCCCTCTGTGGTTGATGTTTAATCGCTCATCTATTTTTTATCAGCTTCTCTTGATGCCAGTTCTGGATGGGAGAGCGGTTTTGTACTCATTTGTGTCAATTCCTGAAGTAAGAATAGGAGTTGCCTTTGGAAGTGGAGGAAGCCAGTCATTACCTGCCACCGAGCTGCCAGGCGTTTCTTCTTGGCTGGTGTGTGTTTAACTAATTATATTTACATGAATAAGTAGTAAATTTAGAATGTTTCTGTTTTTATTATTGCTATAATTATTTGTAATTCTCCTGCCTCTACGCTAGCCTCTTGAAATAGTTACGTAGAATTTATCCTGTTTCTTTTTTTTTAGCTAAATTATGACATGTATGTTTTTTAGTAGTTCATAATAATTTATCTTGGTGTGCTTCTTTAAATTTCTAGTTCCTCCAGTACTGTTGGTCTTATACAAGTGTCTGTTCTTTTTCTTTAAAATTTCAGGTTAAGGTTTTCACTGACACCTTAGTCAAGACAATGATTGAGCCTCGCCGTCGTTGTTTCAGCTTACCAGCAGTAGATTTAAGGAAAAAGGCTGTTGGTGGAATTGTATACGTGTCAGTCATCTCAGCTAGCAAACTTTCTAGAAGTAACCTGAGAGGAAGTCCGCCAAGAAGGGTAAATGGTAGTTTCATAGAGCATTTTGATGATAAATATCTGCAAACATTTGTGGAGGTCGAGCTTGGACATTTGACAAGGAGAACAGATGTGAGACCAGGCTCAAACCCTAGATGGGATTCCACATTTAACATGTTCTTACATGAAGAAACTGGAACTCTTCGATTACATCTTTACAACTGCCCACCCAACAGCGTGAAGTATGATTATCTAGCAAGTTGTGAGATCAAGGTACATACTGATTCTTGTTTTGTGTAAAATTTTAGAGCACTAGGACACTTCCATTGGGTTTACTTATTGTGTGAGTTAATTCTTTTGTCAGCCAAAAGCTGGGGGTAGGGCATGTACTTATTTTTGTCTATTGTTATAGGAGATTGAGAGCTTCAAATGAGGGGAGGTTTTTGATTCCTTTATTAAAACCATCACAAGCATCCTATGTATTATCTCATAATAAATTTTTCTGTGACTTTTTTTTTTCTTTTTGGAATAATTTCAATGCTCTAATACTTGGGAGCTAATAAGAACCATAAATTATTATTATTTTATTAAATTAACTTTAAAATTTAATTAATTGACTTGATCTGTCATTGAGTTATTTTTACTATGCATACTATGTAAATTTCTTACTACATTATTCATGCAATGTAAATTGTAATGCACGAAGTTAAAAGACTGGGATGTTAAAATGTGTCCATGATAGCCGAGTCTCTATTTCATATCCAAAAAATCAGAGCAAGCAAACTTATGATTTCATATTTTTTAGCATTATCTATATCTAAAAAAAGTAGAAGTAAGCAGAGCTAAATTTCAGAAATAAATGTTCCTCTGAAATCATGTATTCAACAAGAATGCATTCTTTTAACTTGTATTGGGTAGAATTTGTTCATTAGACATCCCAGGTTTTTTTTTCCTTCTGAAAAATTTATTGTTGTATCAATATTCATCATCTGTTTTGGTCTGTTCAAGCAGATGAAGTATGTTGCTGATGATTCAACAACGTTTTGGGCAATAGGACCTGACTCTGGTGTAATAGCCAAACATGCTGAGATTTGCGGAAAAGAGGTTGAAATGGTTGTTCCATTTGAGGGAGTTACTTCAGGGGAGGTAAGACATGCCGAATTTCATTGTGATTAGTTGTTTTTGAATTGCTTCATTATATCAATATATTTCTCCTGTAGTGCATAACAGAAGATAGTTATGATACTAAGCTGTGATACAAATTTTCACCCACACAAGCTTATCAAGTCTTGGTTTCAAATTTTGAGTATTTGATAACATTCAGTTGTTTTTTCAAATTTCATTTTGTTTTATATGCAATTGATGTGAAGTAAATCATCCAAATTTTCTCACTAGAGGATCCAATGATGATAACTAAGCCATTTTTCTTGTTTATGTACATGTGGCAGTTGACAGTAAAGCTTGTGGTAAAAGAATGGCTGTTCTCTGATGGTTCCCATAGCTTGAACAACGTTAGCTCTCAGAAGTCAATATATGGATCATCAAATATTCTTTCAAGAACAGGAAGGAAGATTAACGTGGCTGTCATGGAGGGAAAAGGTCTTATTTCAAAAGAAAGATCTGGAAAGTGTGACCCATATGTTAAACTGCAGTATGGAAAGGTAGTATTCTAGTTCCTTTATATATGATGTGTATGAACCTGAATTTGAAAATCAGAAGATATTAAGATGTTATGCATGTGAAACTACTTGACTGCTTCATGTGACTATTTACGTTGGATTCTGATCATGATGCATACCTATCTTTTCAGGTCCTACAGAAAACACGGACTGCACATAGCTCTAATCCTCTCTGGAATCAGAAGTTTGAATTTGATGAGATACTAGATGATAGATGCCTTAAGATTAAATGCTACAGTGAAGAGATCTTTGGAGATGAGAGCATTGGTAGTGCACGAGTAAATTTGGAAGGTTTGATGGAGGGATTTATCAGGGACATATGGGTTCCCCTTGAAAAAGTGAATACTGGAGAATTAAGGCTTCAAATAGAAGCAGTACAAGTCAATGACTCTGAAGGATCACGGGTATGATTTTAATATATTTTAAGTTTAACTATATATTCTTTCCTGTAGTTTTCTAATATGCATTTTGAATAAAAAATTCGTTACCATGGCATTAAAAATTTAGGCAGTTACCTCACCATAAATAATGTTTGGTAGTTTCAAACAAATTTCCCGTGGACATGTGCGGTGTGTTGAAATGTAAAACATATTAGGCTGGCCTGCTTGCTGCGCTGATATAAAATCAGACTTGAAGTTTAGATTTATTCATATCCTGCTTGTTTTATAGAGTGCAAACAAGCTGCGATATTACCAAGCCATTTTGAACAGCTTGTTGTCAGCTATCAAATGTTCAGAACTTCTGATAGCTACTGATGTTGTTTTCGTCTTCCTTGAATATGCTTAGGGTTCTATGTCAGGTTCATTCAATGGTTGGATTGAACTTGTTCTTGTTGAAGCGAAGGATCTTATTGCTGCTGATCTTAGAGGGACAAGTGATCCATATGTGAGGGTGCAATATGGAAGCTTGAAGAAGAGAACAAAGGTATGTGGTCTGGTTTATGCCTTGCTTTTGCTTCTGTTGGATGTTACAACACTTCAATCACTTACCTAACGTTCTTTGTCTTGTCCTTCAGGTTATGTACAAAACTCTGAATCCTCATTGGAATCAAACCCTCGAGTTTCGTGATGATGGCAGTCCCTTAGAGTTGCATGTGAAAGACCATAATGCCTTGCTGCCCACCTACAGTATTGGTGATTGTGTTGTAGAGTATCAGGGATTGCCTCCAAACCAGATGTCCGACAAGTGGATTCCTCTCCAAGGAGTAACAAGGGGAGAGATCCACATTCGGATAACTAGGAAAGTTCCAGAACTACAAGCAAGAAATAGTTTGGAGTCTGACGCATCTTTAATCAAATCACACCAAATTTCTAACCAGGTGTGAATGTGTTACTCATTATCATTTAATTTCCTTTCTTTTCACTTGAGGTGATATATTGCTTTAAGCATTGAAATGAAACTCTTAGTTTGCTTCAGATTTGGAAATTATCAGGACTTTTGTGAAGCATATGATACACTTTTTCTCTCAAATATTTAGGGTCGATCAACTTTGTTACACTTCATAATCTTTTATATGGTACAAAATTCTGTGTGGACTAAAAAGTAAGCATCTTTATTGCTCTCAAATAATCAACATGATTAGAAAAATTCAAGCAGACTCAAAGCACATGCAAATCCCAATTTGATTAAAAGCTTGTAAAATTCTTTACCCCCACCTCTGAGCTTTTTTGATCTATGCCATACCAATTTGTCATCCTCACTCTTCATTGTAAAATCACTGTTTCTGTGTTCATATACACACATACATTTTTACACTTTTTATCGGATTTATCATGAAATCTTATACTTATTATGTTTTTACATGAATTAACATATACTTACAAGTGTGAAGTTGCTTCTATACCAGATGAAACAATTGATGATCAAGTTTCAATCTCTGATTGAGGAGGGCAGCCTAGACGGGCTCTCGACAGCTTTGAGCGAGATGCAAAGCCTAGAGGACATGCAAGAAGAGTACATGGTACAGATTGAGACTGAGCAAATGCTTCTACTTAACAAGATAAAGGAGCTTGGTCAAGAAATTATGAGCTCATCGTCTTCCTTGAGCAGAAGATCTTCTGGACTTTGAACCATGCTCTCCCATTTTAATAAATGATTATCATTGCCTTCAATTTTCTCGCTACACATAATTACATTTAGTAACAGTATATAGGGATCTCCAACTCTATAATTGTATATGTGATGCTCACAAGCTCAGATCACTGGTAGCAGCTAAAGAAATTGGCATTAATGTTTCCTGATCTTGCCTCTAGCATTATCAAATAAGAATTGTAATTAATTAACATTTTTTTTAACAATTATATTTGTAACAATATTAACTGCTCTTCAACAAGTTTACGAGAAGAAAAACTTTTGAAGCTAAAAAAAGCTTTATTGATGAAATGTTACTTTCTATTATAATCAGCATCATATTCTTCTTTTGAATCATATGTTTCCCAATTCACAGAAGAAAATTGTCGGGAAAGAGTCCGCAACATTTGAGGGTAGTCTCGATTGGGTCTCCAACATCTCAATTAACTTCTTAATGTTGGAAATTTTTGTTTAAATCATGATTAATGTATACAATTGAGGTTAAATTAAAAGTGGAGTTTATTGATATTTTAGGTTAAAATTTTATTGGAATTTAATTTATAATATAAGCTTTTTAACATGAAAAAATAACATGATTTAAATAAATTATTGATAAACGAAAAATTAATTTTAAAATAAAGAAACAAGATTTCCTAATAGTTTATTTAGCGAGAATATAAAAAATTAAAATTTAACCTAAAATTTACTAAACTTTAAGTCTAAATTCTCCCACACATGTGTGCATGGTTCGGCTAGGACCTGAGTTTGGGTTTGTTATAAAATAAATTTTTAGGCTGCAAAAAGTATTTTTTTTAGCAACATAATTTTAGATTTGGATCTGGTCTATGAATAATTATTTTTTTAGCCCATTATCTTGTCCAACTTATATATTAAATTTCATAATTATTTTTAAGGACCTTCTAACATTTTCATTATTCATATAAATATTGTTGCATCAGTCCCAACTATCTAGTATAATTTGCAAGGGAAACTTTAAGCTTTATTACCTTGAGCCTTTTCATATATTGAGGTTTACATGATCCTCTAGGAGGGCAAGTCTCTTTCTTTTAATTCAAAGGCAAATTGACTATTTTTTATGATGAATATTTATATGAAATGGGCCAATGCACTCTTTAACCATGTTTTTCTAGCTATGCACCAATTAACATAGAGAGCATAATTTGCATAATTCTGAAAGAGGATGACAAGTGTAATTTTTGGTGGAGTAGAGCTTGAGGATGCTAATTTGGTGTTTAGAGAAAATTAATAGGTTTTAGGTTCTTAATTTTTTTTCCTCCTAAAAATCTCTAAGTTTATTGAAAGGAATGTATCCTTTTATCATAGAAGGGTGATTTTCTCTTCTTGCCTATTATTCTCCTAATGTCTTAATATATGATTTAATATAAAAATTCCTAAACTAATTATTCTACCCTTAACCAGAGCAATTTCCATCTATAAATATGCATTGGTTAGCTTTTCATATCTATAGTACATCATATATATACATATATGTATAAGATTAAAGTCTAATGTTCTATTTATGAGGATAGGTTTGCATCGTTTTCCCGTCTCTTTAATAATACATCATATTTATGTATATATTTAGTATAAGATTAAAGTCATATATTCTATTTATGAGGGTAGGTTTGCATCGTTTTCCCATCTGTTTGTCCTAGGTTAAGAGGGTTAACCCGAATTGATCCAAAATTATTATTATCTGAAGGATATTTATGTAATTTCATCTCCATCCCTCTTCTTATATCTTTCTACTCTCTCTTTTACTCCTTAATGTATTTGACATTTCTTTTTTGTTTTTATCTTTTGAGTTTTAATTTTAACAAAAAAAAAAAAAGAAAAATAAGGGAAGAATTAGAGGAGCTTTTAGTCACAATAGCGAACATGATTTGGCTCTCATGGTTAGTGATTTTTTCAAGAATGGTTGTAGATTCGATGTCGATTTTTAGTGTAATAATGATGTCGATTCTTCATTATAGTCTCTCTAATTCTTACCATCTCGCCGACAAGATTTTAATAATTTTTATTCTCACCTCTTTACCCATCTATTAACAAAAGAATTTTTAATTTTGTATAAAAAGTGAAATTGAGCATAATTCATAAAAAAAATGAATTGAATTATGTTAAGATTTTCTTATAAAATATTTGCTTTTTTAAAGAAAAAGTGAATGGGTTTAACATTGGATGATTAA
>JACEGQ020000249.1:0-20881 GCA_015852605.2 Populus deltoides | reverse complement strand
CATATAGTATATACAATTTACTACTTCCTCCAGTGTGACAAATTAATAGAGGAGAAACAACTCTTCCATTCATCAAAAGAAGAAAAAAGATGGAGTGTTACCAAATTTAATCTATGGATCATATAGATGGTACAATATTTAGAAGCACATGCATACCTTCATCTTTTCTATATATGATATATTCACGCTATCTATAGTAGCGGCACTTCATGCCAGCAAAGCAATTGAGTCCTGGAAAGATGGAGATAAAGGCCAACCTGCTAGAACGAACATAATCCCGCGACCGGCACAAAAGAAGACACAGCGGTGGAGGAGGTAGTGGTGGTAAAACCGGAAACAACATAAGGAGAAATCAAAGTTAACGCAACCATGGGTACATGATCGATCTTGTGCTATAATACCTGGGCATCCAGTTCTTATAATATTAAGTTTTTCTTCACAACCATGAACACTAGCTACGTGCTCATCAGCTTCCATTGTCAGAAAGATTGAAGAAGGAAAGAAAAATGGTTTTCTTGATGAAGAGGTTTTTATAGAAATCAGAATTCGAACTGCTTTAAGTTAAAAAAACAGGGAGAGTAGGTATTTCATACTTTTATGGGGGATGGGAGATGGAAAAACACCATTTGGTGGCTGTCAGCCTGTCACTCTCAAAACCCCACTTTATTTGTCAGCCTATATACATGTCTTGGATTCAACTAATCTTAATAGATATACCTGGATAAAAAAAAATTGTATAGTGGCTATTAATTTTTTTTACTTAGGTAGAACACTTAGAAACGTCAAGTTAATCCTTCATTTTCTAATAGGGATGTTTATCTTCAGGTGTGAATCCCGCCATGTTATTTTTTTTTTTTCCCATATACTCTGATTTTAAGACAAAGCAAAGATATATTAAAAAAATATTTTACCTTAAAAATTTAAAATGTTAAAATAAAGTTTCAAATATAATTTTAATTGAAATTTAAACAAATTGTACTGTATATTATCTTGTATTTAATTATTTAATTTAATTAAAAAGAATGAGAATTATTTAGTTATTAAAATTTACAGTACTATATTACCAAAAACATTTTCAATATATTAAAAACATTTCAATATAAAAATTTAAGTTATTAAATATAACCTTAGAATAGTTTTACATTATTATTTAAAAAAAAAGATGAAAAGAAACATATTTTTCATATATGAAGATCTTTTTATTTGGTGAAATTGTGAAATTAACCCACAGGACATAAAGATTTTGGGACGATCTCTTTATTTGGTAGGCTAGTGGATATCATAGCAATTATGGGTTATTTCCTGAAAATTTATTTTTTTTCAAAAAAATAAAAAAAATAAGGCTAGTGACATGAAGCGAGACCGGGGAGGATTTCGAAAACATACATAAAGCCAAATTTGACAATTTTGAAGAAGATTCAAGGCTTAATTATACCACAATATGCAAAAAATGAAAGAAAAATACAAATTCAAGGTCAAATTAAATGATTATTGGACAAATTTGCATAAAAATTAAGTCCAAGAACATAGTTAAATTTTCAATAGGCCAATTTGAATTTAATCATGGGCTAAATTTAGTTGCTAATTATGTTTAAAAATTAATTTGGGTTCGATTGAAGGATTTAATTAGTGTAAGGACTTAATTATACTTTTAAATAGGTCAAATTAATTTCATTGCGGGCTTAATTGGTAAAAAATCAGGATTTGGGGCATAATTTAGGCCCAATCGATAAGATTGGAATTTTAAGAGATCAAATTTAATTTTTACCAAGTTAATCCTGGTAAATCGGAGGCCAAATTACCAAGAAAATTAAAGTTTTGGGGTTAAATTGATAAAGTGATGACGAGGACCAATATACAAAAAGAAACTAAACTATAGAAAATACATTGACAAAACACCGAGGGTGGAAATTGAAGAATTTAAAAGTTTAATAGTTAATTAGGGGTGAGGATACATAAATGCGAGACCAGGACTGAAGTGCAAAAAGGCGTGTAAATTTGGTATTCGATTGAAGTTTGAAAAGGGCTAGAATTGCCTTTAAATCAAGAGTTTAGGACAGTGAAATTACAATTGAGCGGATCACGAAGAAGTTGGTGAGAAGTTTGACAAAACTCCTTTTATTTAACCAGCAGCGCCCGTTTTGGCATTTTAAAAAAAGGACCAAGCGCGACCGTTGTGTAGTCCTTTGTTCGTGTCACCTTCCGATTTTTGCCCGAAAATACTTATTTCGAGGAGGTACTTTTAAGGTGCATTTAATGCCTCGTATATACGAAAATTAACGCTTACATGCATCAGAAAATGGTTACTTGACATCCTATATCCCCAGGAAAGTAAAGTCAGTTCGAGCCTATTAACATGTCACCGACCCGTATCGGTCGCTGGCCTTGAAGGCGGCACCCCCCGATGTAGTCTTTTTCTACGCAATTTGACAACTCACGATGCACCCTTTGAACGAGCGGTTGAGATCGCTAGATGAGCAGTAAGTGATTTGTCATTAGTAAAAAACAAATGTCCCTATTCCACATACATCTACATAAATATGGCGCATTTCATGAAGCGGACGAAGAAAAATCGGGTCGAAGTTGGCCAAAAACCAATACTATTTTTCCCACAGTTTCTACAATTTTCCTCTCTTCCTCTCCCCTGCTCTCTCACCAGTGGCGTTGGCCTGCCCGTTCCTACCACCATCGTTTCATCATAGTCTCTTATGACGATGCATTTTGAACTCTCCCACTGGTGGCAAGCGGAACCTTTGCCAGGTCCCTCTCTCTCTCTCTCTCCTGTAGATTTTCTTCTCCTTCTTTCTTCCACACTCTGCGTGACCTTGACGGTTCTAATTGCCCGACCTCACTGGTACTACGGCGTTTTCAGCGGTCAAACCACCCCGCAGGTGCGGTAGTCTTCTCCTCGCGAAAGTCTCCAACTACGCAGCCATTTGGTTGCATGCGAGCTGTGAGCGATGGTGTTCACTTTAATAAAATCTTAACCCCAATGGTGAAATTTGGACCGACCCCATACATATGAAGATGAGCGGTGGGTCCGGCCCACCTACAAAAAAGAAGAAGAAAGATCACGTTAGTAGAGATCGGCCCAACCATTTTGAAGCCAGGATGGAAGCCCATCCTTTTTTGGGCTAAGTTATTTAGCTATACAAGGGCTGAGCCAGCCGATATATTTTGTAATATATTATTAATATTATTGTGTGTATTAGCTAAAAAATCCAAAACTTTTGAAAAATTATGATTTTCTCAAATATTTCTACCAATTTGGCATGATCGGGTTGTATATTTCCACTATAAAATACAAATCGGTATTAAAATATCCGGTTTTCTCGAAATATTTTTAAAAAATTCAAAAAATTTTAAAAATCTCAAAACTGCTTTAAATTAGTACATAAAAAAAATATTTTCATGCATGCAGACCAAAATCCACAAAATTTTCCAAACATATTTTCACAAAGTAAAATTGCATCTTTCTCATGTTTTTAAAATCCAAAAATAGATATCATAACCAGTTTATGATCATCCATTGAGTTTTGGCAAAATATCAAAACATTTTCAATCTTTTTAGAGTCGGATAACGGAATTTTTAATATTTGCTAGGGTTTAAAATTACGATGAAATGCACCCTCGAGGTATTAAAGATACAAGGTGTAAATAAATCCACGTGCTAAAATTGCAAACTTTAGAGCGATTCGAAATTTAGCTTGATAAAAGGTAGAGACTTTCTCATGAAGAGATTTGCCTTGAACATGAAAAAAGACCAGCGAATAGAAACTGAAAATAGAAAAAATAGTCAAACAATAATACAAGCACACATGGTAGAGGGAGAACTTGGCTGGTGATCGTCTTCCCCACCTGACCCGATCCACCCGGACTTTTATGAGCCATGGGTTCTGATAACCATAATATTAGGTAGCGACTCTAAGCATTAATCATAATTTTTATGATTAAATCCCAGGAACCTTTCCCAACACACCACACCTTATCAGAGGTAAGAAATAAAGCCTCCTCTTGAGTCGCGAGAACGGCGTCGCGACCTTGCGCTTATGGCAGTGAAATTCAAGTACCGAAAGAAGAAGAAAAGAAAATCTCTCACTTATACATGATTACGAACTTATAATTTTCTATTTGTCCAATTCAAAAGATCATTTATTGTCTCTTCTTTTTATATTAACCAAACACATTTATGGAGAATCGAGATAAATGTAATTGATATTTTGTCCTTTCTATTTATGGATTAATATTCTCGATTTTAATTTTAGATGAAATTTTGAAAACATTGTCTTTATATATGTTTTTTTAAAGAACATCAAGTCCCTTGAGGTTCTATAAATGTGCACTTTTTAATTAATAGATTCATCCAGTTAGAGTTAATTGTATAACATCAAACACACCCTTTCTTGGCCTTAATTGGGATCAAATCTAGCAGCTGGCTTTCCACGTACATTACTATATATTATAGAATTTGTTTTTTTTTTTTTTAAAGAAGTTGATTATAATTAATCAGAACATGAGCTTGTTCTTATAGAGATGGCTCTGAAACTCTATTGTAAAATGATAAACCAAGCCATTGAAGTGTAAAAGAAAATCAGTATGTTATATTACTTTTTATATATTGTCATATTTTATAGTCAAAGTTTAAACAACTTTACACCCATGAATCGTGTTTTAAAATCATTCATATGATAGATTTCATGATTCCCACTGAAACGGAGTTAAAGAAATGAAGTAGAATAAAACCTTAATTTTGTTTTTATCAAAATGGCTACCATGTAACTTGGTTGATTGATTTGCGTAGCACTCTCTCCCTCTTTTTTAACTTTTTTATTTATCATTGCCTATGTCGAAACTCTCTTATTTTTTTTAGTTTACTACCATGTTGAGGTTCAACATGTATAATTAAAGTACAATACATTCGAGCTAGTATACCACTTAGGTGTGTGCATGTACCACAACCGTGGGGTCAGAAAATCCCTCATCAAATAATCACATGAGCTCTTAATATGAGCTCATGGTATCTTTAGAAATTAACCATCATTAGTTAAGACTTGAATTTTTGCTAGAAAGTGCTTGGGGTTCAATCTCTGAATGAAAAATTGGAAATTTGAAGCTGGGATAATAATTCACGATTGCAAATTACATCTCTCATTAAATGTAGTCCAACATTAATTTGTTGCCAAGGACAATACCTTCCCAAATCTTGTTTCTTATGATAATTTTTAAACAGTTTTCTTATTTGTTATTTCTCTTTTAACTAGTTCTGGTTGAGTTCTTGCTATATATTTCCAATTTTTAAGTAAAACTTCAATCAAAGATTCCATTGAGATAGCACTATAAAACCTTTCATGGTGGTTCTTTAAGCTAAATCTTTTAGGCTTCCCATTGTTCATAGGTCAAGAAGCTGAAGTGTTAGTTGTATAACCCAAAGTTTGTAGATTATGATGTTTAGTTTATACATAACAAGACATCTTACAATATAAGAAAGTTTTCAAGGAAAACCTAGAGTTCATAAAAGTTGAATCTATAAGCATGTAAAAACATGAAACTAATAAAACAACATACTTTTAACATAAAAATAATAATTGAGAGTACTAGCATACATTTAAGAATATATTTAAATTTGCTGGTTGATATATAAATGCAAAATAAAAACCCTAGCATGCATACCTAATAATAAAAAACAGTCATGCTTAAATGGAAAAAAAGAATGGTAACGTATTCTTGTAAAAGCACCTTTAAAAGGAAACGAATCTTTTGTTGTTGTCAAATGATGATAATCTTTTATTATAAAGCTTTATTGCTCCTCACTTTGCAAATCGCAAATATACTTGTGAACATGTTCACAAGATTCCTAGCATAAGCCCCACGTTGGTTTAGATTCACTTCTAAATAAAGTTTTGAATAAAAAAATTATGTAACTCAAATTATCTCTCAACAAAGATGAGTTAGCTCTACATTTGAAAGGAAACTTAAAAGGCAAGGAGGTATAAAGAACCTTGAAAAATAAGGTGTCTAAGAGGGTGTGTATAATTTGAAAGAATTGAAATTAGAAATTCTTTAATTCAACCTTTTTTTTTTAGTGGAATTGGAAGGCTAAAAGGTTGAAAGAATTAATAAGATCAATTCCCACCATTATCAACCTTTAATTAGCCATCATAAATCAAGAATTAAATTCTAGAAAAATCAAGGGTTCTTTAAGATTAATCTCCTCAGGGTCCACCCATAATAGTTTAATTAAAAATAATTTCCAACAATCCCATGCATGAATGCGAAAATTGTCCACCAGTTTGGAAAAAACAACTTCAAAGATTTTATATGTTGAGAGATGATTTGTACAGATACTACCATCGAATAGGTAACTTTGGCTTGAGACATTTTCTTAGTAAATACTTATCAAAATTACTCGGCTAAAATAGTAATGCGCGATGTGCCAAACTTTTCAGCTTTTTATGTAATCAACACAATAACTTCGTATTGTTACATAGAGATTTTCTTTGATTCTCACTATTGTAGTTTATTTTGCCTCTAAACAACTTTGGATTCATAAGTGCTTTAGAGAATTCAATCTTAATCGAGAATTCTCGAAGAGCATGGGGTAACATTTCTTACTCATATGGTGGTCTTTTGTTAAAGTAATTCATTCTATATAATCCTTACATTGTAAATATATGAAAATCATTAAGAGCTCAACTACTCTTTTATCAACTGACATTAACAATTACTTCATCACCAGGACTGGTAGGAAAGGTAATAATTTTTAGTGCTCACCGAATGTTATATGACCTAGTTTTCTATTTGGACCTAAATCTTAGGATCTCCCTAATGCCACTGATGCGACACTCACATAACCTAATTTTAAATTCAAAAAAAAAATAAAAATAAAAAAAAGTAATTTAAGAATTGGGTCCAAAAAACAAGCAAATTGAAGGTTTGGGGACTAATGAGGAATATAAGATTTGGAAGTCAATTTGGCAAAAAATTAGGAGAATTGATAAGTTTAGGGACTTAATTAACTTTAAATTAGTTGAATCGAATGAACGGGGTTGCATCCGAAGAAATATCAGAGTTCAGGTCACTTCAGCTGCAAAATTGAAAAGAATTAAATTCCTAGAGACCAAAAGTGAATAGGTATTTGGTCACAATAGGGGTTAATTGATTTACCAGTGGGTAATTTTGAAAGAATTAAAGTTTCGAGAGTCAATTCACCACAATAAGATGTGAGATAATATCTTATGAAAATCATCAATTGGTAAGAAATATAATACTTTTTTCCTCATCTAAAAAGTTCACTTGCTTCTTTTAATTGTTTTGAAAAGGAATTTATATAACTTAAATATCTCTCAATAAAATGAACTTAAACTCACCCAGATTTAAGAAGAAAATCAAAAGCATAAAAAAAGAAGAAAAGCATTAAAAATTAACATAGTGAGGAAGAGGTATAAAATCTAAAAATTCTAGTTAAAATTTTTCCTTCACCTTATTTATATAGTTAATTTTGAAAGCTGCAAGATATTGAAGAATTAATTCTCATAATTATTAACCCTAATTAGATACTGTAAATCAAGAATAAAATCTAGAAAAAAGTAAGAATTCTTTAAATTAAAAATCAGAGATTTTTAAAATGAGCCCTTCTCAGTACGCATAATATTTTGTTATTATTTTAAAACCATTTTCAACATTAGTGCTTTTCAGATTTGGGGTTCTTTTGTTGGCTCTCTGCGCATCTCTTTGTTTTGGTAAAATTCCTCTTGATATTGCCTCCAAGACCAGCAAGTTGTTTTCTTTATACTTTCAACGGAGGAGTTCTTTTTATTTTCAGTACAAAGCCCTATTAGTGATATATATTAGTAGAAGTATATTGTCATGATTCATGAATGGATAAGACTATATTTACAGACCAAATTTGGGAAAACTCATGTAAATGAATTTCTTGATAAAGAAACTGTTTGCATTCTCCAAAGAATTTCACAGAAATCTTGGATTTTGTACCAAATTCTCGATTTTATCTTTAATTATGAGAGATTACAGAAAAATCAAATCTACAACCCTTAAGGCCTAATTATTTGACTGTAATGACCGGAAGACTAGAAAATCTTGAGAGTATTTAACATCCAGATGGAATTTATACCTGTAGTTTCTGTAATTTTAAGAACCTTATTTCTGACATGAATGGCTTGGTTTCTTACAGCAAAGGCACTTCAACTCCATGAGTTGCTCACTCTACAAGAGTGAACAAGACCACAAAGAGTCAAGACAGGCTCCCACAAATCAAGAGCCACAAAGAGTTTTTTGCTGTCGGGTAGATTGTGGGGGGTCAAGCCCAACATGTCAAGAGACAGTAATGAGATATATTCGAGAGCTGATGCAATGGGCAGATAATAACATAGACAATGGGAATTGATCATGACCCGTTTCTAAGCTACATGGAAAATGCCTTCCTCAGTCATCACAAAAGTAAATAATATCTTGTATTTCTCCCAATAAAATGTCTGCCGAGAGAGGAATGATAATTCCCGGATCCGGTCCTTTTTCAGTCAACTTGGGATTTGTTCATAAATCGTAAACACTATTTATTTTCTTTTAATCCAGATTCCTTTTAATAAAATGCTAGCCTCTCTTTTGTTTAAGTGTTTTTTTGACTTGGTGAAATTTTTATTTTATTCATTAAAAGTTGCTTTAAGTTAATTAGATTATTTTTTTGGATGTATTAGTTTGTTGATAAATAACTTTTTTCTCAAGGTCTAGATTTCAAAATTTAGAAAAGAAATTTTGGAAAAAATTAGTTTTAAGGAAAGTTAAGTGATATATTTAAAACTGTCGATAAAATTACTAAAACTGATTTAATTAAGCATGATTTAATTAAAGCATACCTTTTACTATTGAGATTTAAAAAAAAAATAGACATATTCTTTCTCTCCCCTTGAAATTGTAGGAAGAGCATAATACAGCCAAGTAATAATGTAGGATTAAAAATACATACATAAATAAAAAATGAATATCGTTTAATTAGTTTTTGAACCATTAGAACAAGTTTAAAACGCAGTTTTAAAATGAGTACTATTTATTCATACTGCGAATCAAGAGAAACGACCTGCAGCGCCACTACAATACCTAAGTTATCCCCAAACCAACCAGAAACAAACAAGGGGTACCAGTTTAAATAATCTTTGTTGTGACATTATATTAGATTTACATAAAAGAATATCACACAAAATTCAATGGATCACTGTCCATAAGTCCCGTCAATGCCACTATTTTAATCAATTCACCTTTAAAGATGCTTTTTAATTGCTGATGCATTTCAATTTATATTAACCCAATTGACAAATGAAAGCTTTTGAAATGTCGACCACTTATAAAGTTTGAAAAGGAAAAGATATTCTTTAGTTTGCATGTTAAAAAAAGAAGAACAAAAGTAGAACACTCATTATGCTCATTCTATGGTGCAAGAAGAGCGTATCTAACTTGCCCACGGTTGATTTTGCGCGATGGAGGAGATGAGTTACCTTCAATATGGTGGGTGATTTAGATGCGTACAAGGCACCTGTATAACCTACCTTTATCTGGGCCTATCACGCACCTCGCTATCTCTTAAAATTGTTCATCTGCTTTTCATGCGGAATTAGTAGGACTAACCTTGAAGGAAAGAACAAAGCCCATTAAAAAATATCCTTACATCAATTCCTATGAGAAGCATAAAGTTGAAAATGATAGGACTAACGTGCAAATTCTTATCTATAACGTAATGATAGACTAACCTGTAATAACCTTTGTTGATTACTAGGAGGAAATGCATCCACCCTTTTTTTGTTAGCGTTATCCCTTCGGGTTTCCAATTGGTGAGGGGTGTGACACAGAAAGTAAATATGTAATTACTAAGTTCAGAAAGCAAATTGTGTTTTAGTGGTGTATGTATATTTAAGGAGATGTACTTGAACTGTTTAGGCAAAAAATACGTACCTTTCCTATATGTCTTTTAACAATATTTGTTAATTAAAGGTGTATATATATCAATTTTAATAGAAATCATGATAAATTTTTATGAGGATAATATTGGATTTAACGACATTTATATTAAATTCAATTAAGGTAATTAGTGAATATTAGTAGACTTTAGAATAAATTCGAATATATCCATTGTTTATAAAGGTATAACATAATAATTTCACTAAAGTAATAATATAAATGTCTGCAACATTTATGTACATCACAATGGCAATAGGGAAATTCCCGTAGAATACATGTTTATACTGGTATCTTATAAAAATAATTTTTCTGTGGTTTTTTCAGTAATTTCATTGTAATATAAATTAAATTTTAGCAACACTTTTTATATTTATAGCGACATTTCATCATTAATATGTTATCTATAGATATATTCATGTTTTCTTTTAAGGATGATAGGCGCCATGTATTTAAAATGTCACTAGATGTTATTAAATTTAATTGTTAAGTTTGATATCTAAGAAAAGATGTAAACTCAGATAAAATCCACAATGTTAAACAAGCAAAGTGAATATTTAAATTATGGGGATGGTGATAGATTTATGAATTTGAAATAAAATTATATGGAAGAAATTAAAAAATTGAAAATGACCGAAAATAAAAAAAATACATAAACACAAATAAAAAAATTAAATAAAAGTGATGTACAAGGAAAAAAAAATTATTGGTATATGATTTAATGAAATTTGAAATATCCTAGGTTAGATTCGATATAAACAGGTGGTGGGTTCCAAAATATTACACAGGAACATAAAAGGTACAATAGGAACCCCAGAATCTGAAAATTGAACTAGTGCTAAGTATGAGCATGTTTATAAATTTGGAGTGAAAATATTTAGAAAAGTATTTTATAATTTTTCAAATAAATTAATGTGTGATTTTACATGTGAATGACCTTGACTGTCAATGTAAGTCTTGCATTCAATCATACAATTTTAACTTGAAAGGGACAAAATCTAAGGAGAATTTTTATTATAAATAGGGATGAAAGTTCTGAATTATTTTGAAAAATCTAGATGATTTAAGTAGATAAAACAATACAAAAAATTTTGGATTTTTGGCATAAAACTTCCCTGTTGTCTAGTTTTACGCTATCGAGTATAACTCTCAATCTGACCATTGGATTGAACTGAACTTTTACATGGAGTCACTTGACATATTGTTTTACATATAGTGGCAATTTTAGAGAAATCAGAGTTCGGAAGGCCTTACAAGAATGTCAACAATTAAATTAAAAAATAAACATGGATAAGTTAGGGGTAAAAAGGTCATTTGGCTGAGAATCCAGCTCTCTTCCTCTTTTATATATGGCAGAAGCTGTCGAAAAAATGGAGAAAGAAATAAAAAGAGAGAAAAAAGGTTAGTTTAACATTAAAAATCTCTAAGAGAAAACACTAAAAAAAGTTAGATTAAAGCGTTTTAAAGAGTTGCAAGAAAGATTTAAAAGTTGAAACCTAAAAGTTAAAAAGGGTTTTGGAAGCTTGGGAGTTAGGGTTTTGAGAGTTAAGAGAAAAGTGAAGAGAGAAGGGAGAAATCTAAGCTTTTTTTGCAAACTCCTCTTTTATTTGTTTTAAAAGAGAGATAAGAAACCCATTCCATGATTCATTCATGTTTTTATCGATGTTTTTATCATGAGATAAATTTGTGTAAAAATTAAAGAAAACTCATGACCATATTTAATGTTAAATTTGACGTAGGTGAGGAAAAGAAATTGAGATTTGTTGAGTTAGTTATTGTGATATGATGTGTTAAATGATGTTGTTTTGGAATGGATATGGAAGACAATTAAACAAATTGACATGATAGGTGATGCTAATGTAAAGGTGTTAGTAAGGGTAAGTTCGGTGTCATAGCATAAATGAATGAAATATATAGTAAAATAAAGGTGGTAATGAATAAAGTTGATATTGATAAAAAGAAAAGTTTATTTAATAAAGACAAATCTTATGTAGTGAAGAATTTATTGATTATATTATACTAAATGTAAAAAAAAGATTGTTAAGTTATATTAAGAGCGTGTTTGGCAAGGGTTGGGTATGTTGCTTTTCAAATAACTTTTCGTGCTAAATTGCATGCCAATGATGTTTTTTCATTTTAAAAAATTATTTTTGACATCAAAGACATCAAAACGATCCAAAACATACAAACCATATTCAATTTTAGTAAAAAAAAAAAAAATTCAATTTTTGGGAACGAACCTGACGCGTTCAAACATAGTCTAAAAAATCTTTAAGAAGTTATATGAGAATTAATAATGGGAAGATATGGTTGAAATATATGTTGGAAAGATTTGTACACATGTATTTATAGTTGTACAAATATAATGTATACACCAAAGAATGTTTGGAAGTGAAAATAAATATGGATTATAATTGGAAGAACTAATATGTTACTATGTTAAAAAAATTGATCTTAATAAGTAAAGTGTGTACTAATTGGGCTTGAAAAGATATTCATATTGGTACCTCTTTTTAGATTAGAGAGGCACTCGGAATGATTGTTTGTGGTTGAGAAGAGCAGATCTACTTATGGAACATGTAAGTGTTTAATACCTTATTTGAATTTAAAAGTTATTAAATTGTATTATTGCAAATAATTTGTTTGGTTGATTTGTATTGAATATTGAAAGTGTAAAGAAAAGAAAGGAATAATATTATGAATCTAATCATTAGAATAAATAGCATTTGTGAGGAAATGACCATATTATTGGCAACCAAATAGGTTGGCGAATAAAATGACATCCGAGAAGGATGACCGAACTAGCAACAACCAAATAGGTTTGCCAAAAATAAATGGTGCCGCACCCGACATCAAGCACCTAAAAATAATCCTCGATGTATAGAAAAGAAAGTTTTCCGGCATCTTGTTCTTTAGGGGAAATGCCTTGTTTAAGGAGTCGCCACCTAGTATTATGGTCACTAGGAACCCCAACTAGTCAACAGAGATTCTATGGTACGGATTGGTTACGTAAAAAGGGAAGATATTGTCACTTTAAACATTTCGCTAAAGCGCATCGCATTGTTGGTTTTGTCTTAAATTGCTAAACATTTATTCGCTATGATGATTTATTTATAATATTTCCGACTGACGCTGCGTGAATATTCGATCTCCGAATAATTCCAACTCAAGCGTTGGTAAAAAATCCACCAATAATAATTTCAACTCTAGCGCTGGTAAAAATTCGTGAGCTATAAAAAAATCAAGATATATTTTTTTCCTATTCCCGATCCCCGATATCGTTGAATAAATTGATAAAAATATATTTTTTCTAAGACATGCAAAATTTTTATTTCTACACTTTCTATTTTTTTATTTTTTTATTTTTATTTATTTTTATTTTTTTGGGGCCAACAAATCACTACATGGGTCGGGCACAAATACGCGCGCTTAACGCCTCACGTATTGAAGACCGGTGCAAGTGAATTAAAATTCACTTGCACAAGGTAAATGCTACTTAACCAAATAATGCGAAGAAGAAACTCTTCCCGGTCTCACGGAGGTGATGGAGACGAAGCCTAAGCTTGCTTGTCAACCTTGCTTCCTCCTCCTCCTCCTTCTTCTACTTTCCTCTTTTTGCTTTCTTTCCGTAGTTTGATCTCTCCACTGTCTCCTCCTGTAGCTTATTTCTTGTTTTCTGTCTCGGGTTCTCTGCTTGTTTATGTTCTTGTTCTCTGGTGTTACTTCTCCCTGAAGCAAGGAAACCGAGACGTGATGGAGGGCGGGTTCGGCAAGTTGCTTTTTTCTCCCGTTGCCGTGGCCTTTCTCCTGGCCTCTCTGTTCTTTGAGAAGAAACAGGGAACAATAGTCTACTCTTTTTTTCTCTTCTAGTCTCCTCGCTTTTTCTCGTCTGCCTCCTCTCTCCTTTTATAAGGCCGAACCCGGTGGTAACTGCCTTCAATGAGTAAGCGTTGTCGCTAATCGATGAAACGCCCTTCGCTTTTAATGGCAGAGCCATGCAGAGGGAAGAAGACGGTGAATGGGCCGCTCAAAACGACCCCATTTTCTAGCTCTAAAGGCCGCTTTCAATTTGGTCCCCCGAATTCTTATAATTTTGCAATCAAGCCCCCGGTTAAACGCCATTTGATCCTTGCATTTTAACGGCCATTTTCGTTGGTCCTTGGTTTTAATGTTGCAATTTGGACCCCAATTAAACCCCAAACTTTGATATTTCTTCAATTAAGTCCCTGATTTCATTAATTAAATTAATTTCAAGCTTAATTAAGTCTCAAAACTTATCAATTTCTCCAATTAAACCCCTTAAGTGGATTAATTAAATTAATTCCAAGCTTTAATTAAGTCTTAAAACTTATTAATTCTCCAATAAACCCTTAATTGGATTAATTAAATTAATTTCAAGCTTAATTAAGTCTTAAAACTTATCAATTCTCCAATTAAAACCTTGATTTGATTAATTAAATTAATTTCAAAGTTTAATTAAACCCCAAAACTTCCAATCATGATGCCCTTAACCCAAATTTTAATTCATTCTTCATTTATTTCATTTTACTTGCTTTTCATCATTATCATCATTTTTTTAATCCTTTCAGTAATAATAATAATAATAATAATAATAATAATAATAATAATAAAATAGTCAAAAATTGGGTTATGACAAATGGCATCAACGAGGGATGAGCGGATTGTTGGAAACCAAATGGGCTTGCTAGAATTATGGTCATCCGCTTAGAGGAGGCTCATAATTGGTAACAACCGTGGAGGATAGTTAGAAATATTGAATAACAAATTAGAATTGAAAATAATAATAATATATGAACTAACGTGGTTAAATGACTAAAACACATTGGTGAAAAATAAGGTGGTTATTTAGTTGGCAAAGTTATTGGAAATTGTTAATTTAAAATATTATGCGTGAATTGTGTATTTTCAAGAAAGAGTAAATATACATTGTGGACTTGAAATTATAATAAAATTTGAATCAAAAAGTTGTAATGCAACTGTATATGTAAATGACTTATTAAACATACCTAATAAATGGTCGTGTTTAAATTGTGAAGTTGTGTATTAATCAACCTTTTATTATATTATTTTATGTGTTGTAGGTCCAACGAATACCACTGAACAAAGTTGACTTAATCAATGGTTTTGTAGTTGTTTAGATTCTTTGATAATATTATATGTATAACATAAAAAGGATGGTTGAGGATCTATATGTTATTATGGAGATGATGATAATACGATGAAAGAATTAATTATAGAATAAAGAGTTAATGAACTGAGGTATGCATGAGGCTACCATGTGATGTGATGAATGAAATAAATTGTTATTGTGCAGGAAAATATGAAATGAAGATGTGGAAATAATGGAAAATTAAAAGGAAATTTTACTAAAATTTTATTGAAATGGGAATTCAATAAATTAATAGAATAAATTATGGTACAAATAAATGTGTTACAAAATGAAGAAATGGAATGAACTAAATATGCTAGTAAGATAAAAACATGAAATTTAAAAAGAATATAATGAAAAGAGAAACATGGTATGCATGGAAATGTTATGATTGGAAAGTATTATGGATGACTTATGGATAATCTCGAAAGATGCTAGGAAAAACTAATGAAATTAGTGGGTGGAAATTGTGATAAGAATACTTACAATGAATAATTATGTACATCAATAAACAAAGTTATTATAGGTAATACGATAATAAAAGAAATAATGTTTCAAGTATTAATTGAAAGAAATTGAAAAGTTATTATAAATGAAAATTTATTGTAAAATGAATCATAAGTAATGCGATTATTCTTATAGTTGATTAAGGTTTTATAGTTATGGCTACTCTAACAAGAATGTGTGGTTACTTTGTATTAATTTCTTAGAGTTGATAAAGGCTTTAGAGGATAGACATATTGGAAATAAATACTTATAATCTACTTTAATTATGTGTTACATGCACATCTACAAACGGTCTCAACTTGAGGATCACTTCAAGTATCATTCCATAAAAAATTAATATGAAGATAGGAAACAAGTTAACAAAGTTGTGTGTTGTATTTTTAATAAATTATGTATATTTATTAAATAATACAACAAGATAACTCTTTAGAAATGCGATGTCAAACTTCAAACAAGTAAGAAAATAGATTGTAAGTATTAATAAAGGGATTTTATAAGGAGTAGGATGATGATGGTTAATAATAAGTATTAATAAAGGAAGGGATCTCGCCAATAGTGGATGAAAAAGTATAATGTTAAAGTCTCATATGAAATTTGTACAAATAGGTTAGTGATGTTGAGTTGCTAATATAGATTGATAAATACTAATCATTATAACTATTTGAATGCCAATTAAATTCTATAATCTTGCATGTGTCTCAATGAATTATCTTGGAAGGCTTTAGCTTTTCTTAAGAGATTAACAAGTTATTTAGTCTCTTTGACATATAGGTCTTTGTAATGGAGAAGAAGAAATTTGTAATCAAGATATCTGCATATAATATCAAAAGTGTTGGAAAACTTACTAATGTGTAAAAATAAATGGTACATTTTTGTACATGATGTTAAAAAATAATTACCCAAATTGTTACATATAAGATTGTTAGAACTTAGTATAAATACATTTAAAATTGCGGGACTTTACAAAAGAATTAAGCTTTATGATGAAAACAACATTGAATGGGAAAACCAATGCCAAATGATGAAAACGAAAAAAAATAAATAAACAAAAAAAAACAGTACCAACCCTTGTTAACCCATAAAACCCGTGTCTCAAACCATTTGATCGGAAGCACAAAATATAGAAAAATCACGAAACCCAATTCATAATATATCAAATATTGAAGGATAAACTAAAAAAATAATTCAACCACACAAAAGGATTAGAAAGAAAGAAAAAAACAATACCTAAAAGCAAAAACAAAAAAGTGCAAGCCCACTGGGTTAGTCCATCAAAACCACATGTTAGATCATGAGATCATGGTATCCCTATAAAAAGATCCCTATAAAAAGAAAGATGAAGAAAACCATGAAGCCTATTTTAAGGAAAAAAAAACACAAATCAATGTCTAGTAATGAGATCAAAAAAGAAAATAAGTAAAAAAATAAAGATGTGAACCTATGACCTAGGCCATTTGACTGGAAACACTATACCTTAAAAAATCATGAAACCCAAATTTCAATAAATCAAATATACCAAATTTGGAAAAAACAATTAGGGGACGGATAATTTTTGGATTAAAGGAGTAAATTGAAAAAAAAAATTAATTTTTATTATTAAAGAATGAGATTGGAAACAATTCAAAGTTTACAAAAAAAAAAGGCAAGGAAAAAATGAAAAAAAAAATTATACCAAATTTGAAAAATTCAAGAACAAAAAGCCTAAATTGAAGGATATAATCGAGGAAAAAAAAAACCTTACAAAATGACAAAGGATAAAAAGAAAACAATTAAAAGAATGAGGATTGATACTTAAATATACCTAACCAAGAGGATTGCTCTAAAATTTTAAATGCCCCGCGGTGAATCCCGAGGGGAGAGAGAGAAAAGAGAAAAAAAATAGCATTAACGATAATACATCCACCAAAACCAAATACGGGTTGCTTGTTAAGAAAGAGAATGCCGAGAGAAATTAATCGAATGACACGGTGAAAACAAATTTTTAAATTTCAGATGATCACAAGACGCGCCATCAAGTGTCGCGACTTCTCTCACACCCCTGACAACTTTTTTTTAATATTTTTTAAGTATTTTGAAAGACTAATTTACCCCTCAAACAACTTTATTATAACAAAAAATACACAATTTAAAATACAAAATACTCTCAAAGAAATCTTAATTAAATTTTGAAGCTTAGATTATTTTAGTAAATTCATTGTGATAAAAATGTCAAATCTAGAAAAGCCCTTGGAGACTAATTATCTGATTTTTTTTTTATTTTTAAGGGTATTGAAGAAATCTTCTTGTTAAAAAAAATCATTGTATCTCTAATCAAAACAAAAATGACAAATAAATTATATTAAAAAACTATTTTACCCCTAAGTTTAGTTTTCCATGTTGATTTGATGAAGGAAAAATTATTAATATACTATTATAATCCACAATAATATGTTTATAGTAATCCAATGTTTTCTCCTCATGCTATATATTTTCCGTTAATTTATCTTAGCATTGTTAACTTTATTTTTGTTTTATGTGCTGTCTCTATGCTGCTAATTTTCTACTTAATTCCAGGCTGTAGTAAAAATTATTGTCACCATATCAACAAGGCCAAAATTTACATTAATCAACTTTTCCATCATTGAGTTTTAATAAGAAAATTAAAAAAAAATAGTCCATAAACATAAAAAATATTATATAATAATTAACCCAAAAAAAAAAGGAACAAAACACAGTATATAACATGCAGGCAGCATT
This sequence comes from Populus deltoides, assembly GCA_015852605.2. Taxonomy (NCBI): domain Eukaryota; kingdom Viridiplantae; phylum Streptophyta; class Magnoliopsida; order Malpighiales; family Salicaceae; genus Populus; species Populus deltoides. Next base: position 2,502 of record JACEGQ020000249.1, on the reverse strand, counting down.
CAAGAATCAGTGATGCCATCTTCCATTTTTATCATGACACTACCTTTTCTTATGTTGAAAAGGGATAATACTTGCAACTTTTTTTTTTTTTAGAAATAATCTTTCAATGAATCTCAATCATTGGATTCTTGGAAGTGATTTTGAAAAGATTCTTTATATAAAATTAGCATTACTAGCTTACCAAGTAATAGAAAAGATAATGATTTGATGTACAATTGTGGACTTGGAAACTCTAAAAGCTACAATAATCAGTCATTTTGCTGTTAATTATTGACAAGAATTGAAGCCTAGACCCGTCCCATCAAAATGCATGCATATTATTAGCCTTAAACTAATGCTAGGACGTACGTAGCGTATTATTATTGGCAAAACCATCAACCTTTTTTTTTTTTTTTTTATAAACCTAATTTCATTAATTAAAACACACAATAAAATAATCAAAAGCAACATAACGAGAATAAGTTCAAATCTGGACAAGATTGAACTTATTACAAGCAAACGTGGATACATGATCTTGTGCATAGACAAGATTGAACATGAGGGGAGCGAGATTAAGCAGTAGTACATTGCAAAATAATTAGAGAGGTGGAAATGTGTACAAATCTGCTATTTAGGGTGTGGTAGGGTAAGAGGCTGCTGGATTTTAATCCTCACCCAATTTTATGACATAATACAAAGATAAAACCTTGATTGAGCTTGCTTGATCATGTCAGCATTTATTAAAATAATAATCATTTCAGCAATAGTACATGTTAATGATCAATGATGCTTTCAGATTTTTTTTTAAGATGATAATATTACTTGTAGATTTTAGTGTTTTACGATTGTGGTAAATATTATTTTTAAAGTGATTTTCACTTGAAAATAATATTTGTATTTTAGTTTTTAAAATTTATTTTTGACATCAACATATTAAAACGATTTAAAAACATAAAAAATTAATTTAAAGCTAAAAAATAAAAAAAAAAATATTTAAAAACATGGTTCAACTGCAATCTCAAACACTATCTTAGTGAGTGTTTGATATTACAATGCATGAATTTTTTTAAAAGAATTTTTTGCTTGAAAATTAATCAAATTTTTTTTATATCGGTATATTAAAACTATCAAAAGTACTAAAAAAATAATTTAATATCTTTTCAAGTGAAATGTGCTTTTAAAAATCACTCAAAAGCAGAAACTACACTCTTATACACTCACTTAAACCAATTGAAACAATTTATTTAAATTGCATATTAGTCGTATTGTTCACGAGAAGAATTTAACCACTAGCTTAAAGGTGAGTATATACTTTTTAATTAGTATTGGTGATGTTTGAAGCTAGCTCATGAACTTGTTTCTTACAAAAATAATGATGGGTATCAAGATGAATCGAGATTTATCTCTTTTAGCATAAAACTCACAAATATTCATGAGTTCTAAAATTAGACTCATATACAAACACCTTGTGGGCTTGGGTAAAGTACCCAAGCTCAAGTAGCGGGCTTTATGAGCTCAATCATCTGCCTGAGCCCAGGTGCTAGGGTGCTCCTAGCATTTTTTTATAGGCTCGGGTATCAATCTAAGTTTAAAGGCTTGGTATATAAAGACATTAATCAATATACTTTCTTTTATATTGAAGAAAAGAATTATTTAAATTATCACTTAATTATCCCATAATTCAACCACAAAAAAACCTTATTCTACATATATATGTGATTTCAAAACATCATCAGGTACCATGGCCAAATGCATGAACTTGCTGCTAGGAGAAGGACTGAGCTTTATGGAGGGTGGAATGGCACGCACGAGATTGTTTTGAGTGGGAATGGACTGCATAGAATGGGGCATGGGTGGCAGGGCTCATGCATATGAACTTCTTTGTCAGTAGATTATAAAGACGTTGAGGCTTTATACAGCCACAAATGATTCCACAATCTCGCATCTACATATATAGACTCCCATCCTTATTTTTTTCTTTTTATTCTACATAATATATATATATCTGTGTGTGTGTGTGTGTGTGAGCTATCAATGAGGTTAAATAAGACTCCTAATTAATAAATGCAAATAGTTAATTCATAATTAGTTCCCATATCATCATCTTCTTCATTTATGTCGAATCACCCAATTTTCTCCCAAAGAACAGCTATGTTTAACCATTGAATTTGGTCTTTCCACTTCAAAATTTGATTTCAAATGTTAGAAAGAATAGGATGAGATTTAAGAATAAAAGAAGTTATTTTCAATTGTGTGGTTCAAGGCCCATTAAACCTTTTTTTTTCTTAATAAAAAAAACTCTACCAAACCACAAATTAATCAATATTCTGTCCCGTTCCCAAGATTACACTGGGGCCTTAGTTTCTCAACAAAAATAAGTGAATTGTTTAAATTCCTAGAAAGCATGTACTACGGTATGAAGCGGATATTCTCTTCTCTAATAAAGGCAAGGTTCTAAACCCATATACTACATACGTACGGCCACGCATGACAATTCCTCTTCTTCTTATTAATATTTGGTAA
>JACEGQ020000248.1:0-25000 GCA_015852605.2 Populus deltoides | reverse complement strand
GACAAGAATCGTTCAAAAATGGACGAGAATCCAAGTGTTTGTTGATGAGCGATTTTGAATATCTTAGAGGCATAACTGGGTTCTTCTCAAAACATAGAACTTGTATCCTCTTGTCTTACCTTTTCAACGCCATAAATTTCGCTTGAATCGGAGTTCTATAACTCCAGATATAGTTAAAAATCTGAGGAGAGGTCAGACAAGAATTGTTCAAAAACGGGACGGGAATAGTTGGGCGAGAATCGCTTCAAGTGTTTGTTGATGAGCGATTTTGACTATCTTAGAGGCAGAACTGGTTTCATCTCATAACATAGAACTTGTAGCCTCATGTCTTATCATTCCAACGCCATAAATTTCGCTTGAATTGGAGTTCTATAACTCCATATATAGTTAAAAATCTGAGGATAGGTCAGAGAGTAACTGTTTAAAAATTGACGAATGATTGGGGACAAGAATAAATCGAAGTTTTTGTTGATGAGCGATTTTGAATATCTTAGAGGAAGAACTGGGTTCTTCTCAATCATTGAACTTGTAGCCACATGTCTTACCTTTCCAATGCCACAAATTTCGCTTGAATCAGAGTTCTATAACTCCAGATATAGTTAAAAATTTGAGGAGAGGTCACACGCAATAACGTTCAAAAATGGGCGGGAATAGTTGGCGAAATGGGTTCAAGTGTTTATTGATGAGTGATTTTAACTATCTTAGATGCAGAACTGGGTTGTTCTCATAAATAGAACTTGTAGCCTCATGTCTTACCTTTCCAACGCCATAAATTTTGCTTGAATCGGAGTTCTATAACTCTATATATACTTAAAAATCTGAGGAGAGGTCAGACAGTAACAGTTCAAAAATGGACAGTAATAGTTGGACAATAAGAGTCCAAGTGTTTCTTGATGAGCGATTTTCACTATCTTAGATGCAGAACTAGGTTCTTCTCATAACATAGAACTTGTAGCCTCATGTCTTACCTTTCCAACGCCATAAATTTTACTTGAATCGGAGTCCTATAACTTCATATATACTTAAAAATCTGAGGTGAGGTCAGACAATAACTGTTCAAAAATGGACAGTAACAGTTGGACAGTAACAGTCCAAGTGTTTGTTGATGAGTGATTTTGAATATCTTAGAGGCAGAACTGGGTTGTTCTCATATATAGAACATGGAGCCGCATGTCTTACCTTTCTAACGCCACAAATTTCGCTTGAATCGAAGTTCTATAAGTCCAGATATAGTTAAAAATCTGAGGAGAGGTCAGACAGTAACAGTTCAAAAATGGACAGTAATAGTCCAAGTATTTGTTGATGAGCGAATTTGACTATCTTAGAGACAGAATTGAGTTCTTCTCAAAACATAGAACTTGTAGCCTCATGTCTTACCTTTCCAACGCCATAAATTTCGCTTGATCGGAGTTCTATAACTCCAGATATAGTTAAAAATCTGAGGAGAGGTAAGACAGTAACAGTTCAAAAATGGACAGTAACAGTTTGAGAGTAACTGTCCAAGTGTTTGTTGATGAGCGATTTTGAGTATCTTAGAGGCAGAACTGGGTTCTTCTCAATACATAGAACTTGTAGCGTCATCTCTTACCTTTCTAATGCCATAAATTTTGCTTGAATCGGAGTCCTATAACTCCAGATATAGTTAAAAATCTGAGGAGAGGTCAGAGAGTAACAGTTAAAAAACGAGGCAATAACAGTTGGACAGTAATAGTCCAAATATAAAGAAATGAATGATAAGTAGGATTGGACAAAGAACGACCGTAATAATGAGTGAAATGAGAAAAACATAAAGTACTAAGAAATGACTGAAAAAAAAGACTTATGGGTTGTTGATATGATTATTATAAAACATATCCTTGAGTGAGAAAAATTTATGAGATAAACCTGTGATTTGCAGGAGGGACCACAGGCGTGGTGCAACAGCAGCAGCAGGGGAGCACGAGTAGAGCTTTTATTGTAGGTAGGTGATTCACACCTATGCTTTCTAGTTAAATTCCATGATTTAATATATTATTGATGTGAAATGTGAATTACTGAATGTATGTGTATTCAAGGTGAAAAGTTGTTATGTGAATTGCCAAGTGATGAAATTATCACTGACAAAGGAAATATTAGAAGTTTGATTTGAGGCATAAACTAGCATACATTGAGTGTATGTTAGGATCCCGGTTAAGGGGATCACCATGTATTGGCTAGCATACATTTAGTGTATGTTAGGATCCCGGGTAAGGAGATTGCCATGAATGGACTAGCATACATTTATTGTATGTTAGAATCCCGGGTAAGGGGATCTCCATATATTGGCTAACATACTTTCAGTGTATGTTAGGATCCCGGGTAAGGGGATCACCATGTATTGGCTAGCATACATTTAGTGTATGTTAGAATCCCGGGTAAGGGGATCGCCATGAATGGACTAGCATACATTTAGTGTATGTTAGGATCCCGGGTAAGGAGATCTCCACGTATTGGCTAACATACATTCAGTGTATGTTAGGATCCCGGGTAAGGGGATCACCATGTATTGGCCAGCATACATTTAGTGTATGTTAGGATCCCGGGTAAAGGGATTGCCTTACATCGACTCCTATGGGGTGGTGATGACGATACCAGTGAAACTGATATCAGTAATGTGATAAGCAAAAGTAATCACGTTTATCTTATAAGGTCCGGAATGAAGGTTGATAGTGGAAGAGGGAACGGTTATTAATAGTTTGAATAAGGAAGAGATTTTAATAAAAAAACTAGAAGGGAGAAGTAAATGAAATATGAATGCATGTTACCTTGTTGAAATTATTAGATATTCATATTTGTTATATTTATTGTGATATTCACCTTGCAATAATATGTATTTTGTTTCAGGATCATCGCATGCACGACAGGAGTAGATCCTAGCTTATATTCCCTTCTTGAAATCTAGGTTTTAGGGAGTATACCCTTGTATTTTGTAAACATGAAAATATTTGTATAACTTAATTTGTATAATTAATGTTTAAACTTGATTGGATGAATTTAACATTGTAGTTCATATAACCATATTTCATGTCTATGTATTTATATTTATTTAATTATCCATCTATAATGATATTTTGTTATATAATGCATATCATAAATATTATGGTTGATAGGTGTGAGTATAATTGTGGAATTGAAACCAAGGATGATTGGGTCGGGAATTAAGTTATGAGATGCGAACTGTTAGAAGTGTAAACAGGTTACATGTCAGTAACTTGGGACCTTCCGGTATAGGGGGGACTTCGTCGAAATTCTGGTAGATGTTAATACGAAGACCATGAATATATATATACAAAAAAAAATTTAATTACTATGTTTTTCTATTGACATGAGATTGTTGTTTTATCTTGGAAAGGGGGGATGTTACATGTTTACACTTCTAATATACCGCATCTCCTAACTCAATTCAACCCAATCATCCTAGGTCTTAGTTCCACAAACATCATCATTCATATCAACCACAATGTTTATGATATACATTGTACAACAATTATCATTATGGATGAATAAGATATAAACATGCATACATGGAACATAGTTATACAAACTACAGACTTAAATTCATCTATTCAAGTTTAAACATCAATTATACAATTTGAGTATATATATAAAAGTTGTAATATTAACATATACAAGGGTATATTGTTATCATCATCACCATTTAGGAGTCGATGCAAGGTGATTCCCTTACCCGGGATCCTAACATACACTAAATGTATGTTGGTCAATACATCGTGATCCCCTTACCCAGGATCCTAACATACACTAAATGTATGCTTGTCAATACATCGTGATCCCCTTACCCGGGATCCTAACATACACTAAGTGTATGCTCGCCAATACACAGGGCTCAGGAGATTCTCAAGAGTCTGAATGGTCCTTCCAGATAGACCATCCGTCTGAGGATGAAATGTTGTGTTTAGATTCAATTTTGTCTTCAATGCTTGTTGTAAGCTAGGCCATAATCTCGATGTGAACCTTGAATCCCGATCTGACATAATCGACACTGGCACTCCTTGAAGTCTGATTACTTCATTTACATGTAATTTTACTAGCTTATCCACCGAATCAGTCATTTTCATAGGAAAAGAAAAACAAAACAGGTTTTTTTGGTCAGTCGATCCACAACCACCCATATGGCATCATTCCCCTTCTTTCCCCTAGGTAATTCCATCACAAAAACCATAGAAATATCCTCCCATTTCCATTCTGGAATCAACAATAACTGTAAATCCCCTGCAGGTCTTTGGTGTTCTATCTTTACTTGTTGACAAATCTCACAGTTCGACACAAATTCTGCTATTACCCTCTTTATATTTGGCCACCAGTAGTATTCCTTTAAATCTTTATACATCATTTTACTTTCAGGATGAGTAGCAAATCAGAATTCATGAGCTTCTCTCAATACTTCATCCTTCAAAGTCTTATGATCAAGCAAATAAATTCGCCTAGCCATAACTATTAGCCCTCTAGATAACATTTGGAATGCTTTCTCTATACCCTGGTTTACACTCTCCTTGATATCCTTTACTCTTTTTTTTCATCTACCTGTTGAGCCATCAAGACCTCGTCTCAAAGCACATATCGGATCTGTAACGAGCTAGTAGTGATCCCTTAGGCCCCACACTTAGCTGCAAGCCCAATTTCTTCAATTCCACTATACTTCCCTGTTCCTTAATCTCCATATCATTCATCACTGTTTTTCCCTTCCTAATCAATGCATCGACTACTACATTAGCCTTACCAGGATGGTAGTCAATCACACAATCGTAATCTTTTATTAACTCTACCCATCTTCTTTGTCACATATTCAACTCCTTCTGTGACATCAAACACTTCAAACTTTTATGGTTTGTAAAGATTTGAACTTGTGACCCACACAAACAATGTCTCCATACTCTTGAGGCAAACATCACTATTGTAAGTTCTAGGTCATGAATCGGGTAATTTACCTCATGCGACTTTAGTTGTCTTGATGCATAAGCAATCAAATGCCTGTGTTGCATCAATACACATCCCGGGCCCTTTTTTGAGGCATCACTATATACCATAAACCCTTTTGTCCCCAATGGAAGGGCTAGCGCAGGAACAAAAGTGAGTCTCTTCTTCAATACTCGAAAGTTTGCTTCACAACCTTCCGACCAAACAAACCTAACTTCTTTGCGGGTCAGCTTAGTCAAAGGTGATGCTATGGTGGAGAATCTCTCAATAAACCTCCTATAATACCCAGCAAGACCCAAGAACTCTGGATTTCTGTCACGTTGGTAGGCCTTTCCCATTTCAACTTGGCCTCAACCTTTCTTGGATCCATAAATATTCCTTCTACGGATATTACATGGCCTCAAAAATACTACTTCTTTGAGCTAGAACTCACACTTATTCAGCTTTGCATATAATTGATTCTCCCTTACAGTTTGTAGCACAATCCTTAGATGTTGTTCATGCTCCAAGTAAGAGCTTGAATACACCAAGATATCGTCAATAAATACCACTGCATATTGGTCCAGGTAAGGCCGAAACACCCGATTCATCAAGTCCATAAGCATGGCTGGAGCATTGGTTAACCCGAAAGGCATCATAAAAAAAAAACCCTTAATGTCCATAACGGGTTCGAAATGTAGTCTTTTGTCTGTCTTGTTCCTTGATTCTCAACTGATGGTATCCAGATCTCAACTCTATCTTAGAGAACACCTTAGCACCCTTCAACTGATCAAACAAATTATCTATTCGTGAGAAAGGGGTACTTGTTCTTCACTATCACTTTATTCAATTGACGATAATCAATGCACAAACGAAGTGTGCCATCCCTTTCTTTTTTTTTTTTTTGCAAACAATACCGAAGCTCCCCCAGGTGAGTTACTAGGCTGAATAAAGCCTTTTCCTAACAGTTCTTGAAGCTGGACCTTCAGTTCAACCAATTCCATTGGTGCCTTTCTATAAGAAGATTAGGCTATAGAAGAAATTCCTGGAATAGTTTCTATGGAAACTTCAATTTCTCTACGGGAGGTAATCCAAGCAACTCTTCTAGGAATATATCTCGAAACTCCCTCACAACAGGAATACTAGCCAAATCTATACTACTATTTTCTAGATCTCTTACATGTGCTAACCAAGCAAAACAACCCTTCTTTAGTAACTTTCTAGCCACCAAGACTGAGATTACATAACTTGGAACATCTTTTCGTTCCCCTTTAACCACTACTCTCTTTTTTTCACCTATTCCTTGGATTGTCTCCATCTTGGTGAAACAATTCACTTATGCCTTATGTTTACTTAGCCAAGTCATGCGCAGATTCAAGTCAAAATCATATAACTCTAATGGCAAAAGTTCAACCCTCAATTTTGACCCTCCGATATATAGTTTTACCTCTCTATAAAAACTGTCAAATCTCTGGCACCTACATTTGATTCATAACTCTTTCCTTTTTTTTTAGCCAAAGCCCAACAACCTCAACATCCTCTTCACCACGGTAAGTCATACAACCCATCCCTCTCATACACCTCTCCCACAGCACTATAATGACTACTCCCCTTGATCTAGGAGATGTACTGGAGGCTCTCGCTGCCATTCCTACTGCTACAACTCTCACTATATGATCCATAAAAGTGGGATCCAAAAGAGGGTTTGACCCGGCTACCAGTGACACTGATGGGGGTATATTATCTCCCCCCATATGTGTTGCGATGTCGCGGTCGCATAAATTAATTACCCTAGCTTAAAACACACAAGATAGAGCAAGCAAGGAGTCGATCCCACGAGGAAGTTTCAAGTTAGATTTTTATGTTGTACGTTATGTAATTGGGGGGATTTGGTTTGTGATTATCTAAACTATGGCAGCAATTAAACTAGCAAACAAAATCAATTAAAACCGAAACTTATCAAGAAAACAAATCTTGGTCGCAAGCACACATCCACCTACAGAAATTAGAACCGATCCTTGAAACAAAAATTGCAGTTTATGTTCTGAAATTTTATCTTTTCCTAACGTTGATTAATTAACGGATCCGCTGTATAACTAATCCTAACCAATAAACAATCAAAGTGTCCGCACTAATGATTCAATTTAATGGTAGCTTTAAGAACTAGATAATTTCATCAAGATTAACATACAAGTTGTCCGCAGCTTGTGTCACTTTGTTCAAATGTTCTCCCTAAGTTCAATAACATAGTTCCGCCACAATTACCAAGCTTAGTTGCTTCACAAGTTCATATATCACAACTCCGGTTTTGATATTAAACATAGCAATAGATTGTTCACAACAATAACTTAGAGTCCGCTCTAGCAATCATCAATAACAATCATAGGAAATATGCATAGGAAAACAATCATACTCATTCATAACATAAACTGAAAATAAAAGGAAAAATAAATCTCACGGTTCTTGAAATCCGAAGGTTTTTGCGTCCTTGCATAACTATTAAACAACTACTTCTAAAGATTGAAGAGAGCATGATTTTTAGGTTTGTAGAGGAGAGAATTTGTGTTTATTCTCTGCTGGCTGCTGCCTCCTTCTGCTCTCCCTCTTTTCTATTGGCTGCTAGCCCCTTCTCTCTTTCTTTTTATATGCTAGGAAACCCTAGTCTCTATTTTACAAAATAGTCCTCCCTTAAGTTGGTAGTATACATTTAAGTACTTCAATAACTATTTTCCCTAAAAAAAAGAAATAGATTTGCATGAAATCTTCAAGCTCTGACTTAGAGGAGCTAAATTGCTAATATAAAAACTTGGATGTCGATTTAGATGCTTCGGAATGTAATTTGGACTCATTTCTTCACGAAACCTGTTTGCTGGCAGAATTCAGTTGTCATCTTTGAAAACTCTTATCTCCTTCATATGACATCTTTTTTGGCTGACATTTGGAGCGTGGATAGGTCTTTGAATTAGGAATCCAAGAAAATTGAGTTATAGAGAGGTTAATTGTATAAATTATAGATGACAACAACAACAATAACAACTACAACAATAATAATAATAAAGAGAGCTTTCAGATGTGATATTGATATAAGGATTAAACAATGATAAAAATAATTGTCAAGGTTAGAGGATCCACTAATGGTATTTCAAACAAGTATAGTATAAACTCTTATTATTACTCAACTGGAAACCACACACAAAGGAGGTTCCAATCGGATTATAAATTGTTAACATGATTACATTAGTTATCTTATTCGAATAATGCTAATACTTGTAAATGTTGTCAGGCATTCATGATTATAACTTATGTTAAAAACAAATCAAGTTCCTTTCATAGCACAGGTGTCGGTTATACCATACAGTATGAGCTATGAAAGTGTCAAGTATTTGTTGTACCAAGTGTTATACAACATAAATCTAGATTAACCATTTAACAAGCAAAGTATTAAAAGTGAATAAGATAACAAATATAAAACATGTTAGTATCAAACATTAAGGTCCATGTTGAGTTTATATTATACTTATTCTTACACCATTAGTGTAACTTTTTCACCTTGACATGATAAACTTAGCTAAACATAATGAAAGAGAGAAATATAAATAAACAAGGAAAGAAAATGAAAAGCATAAACAAGAGATTAATATAAGCAAAACTTAAGCATTACAAAATATAAAGAAAGAGCAAGAGCATGATCTTGATCTGAACACCAAGATGCCTAAATACATGGCAAATGCCTCCTTTTATAGGCCAAAATTCAGAACTATTGATTTGTTGACTAATTGATGAATGGGTGGCCACATCTTGACTTGATGACAATTCTTATCTTCTTGTCTGCCAAAAACGTCATTGATAACGTCATAATTTGAATAGACTTCAATCATGAAAGTTCTAGGAAATTGTCTCATCTTTCTAAGGTAAAAATTTGAGATCATTTGAACTTCTAGAACTCGAGATATGGGTGAACACTGAACAGTGTCTGGGCTGTATGACAGATTCGGACTTCTTTATTGTTGCTACAATTTGGACTTAAAAACGACCTTGTTAAATCTTGGGCTCCTCATGAAAGTTGTAGGACTATGTCTTGCCTTTCCATCCATATAAAGTAGACCTAAATCCAAGATCTACAGCTCCAGATATGACCTGATTATCAAACAATGTTCCAGTTTGGATTGCACCAACATCTTTTTTCTAAGCTTGGCCATCTCTTTGTCCTTTCAATTTCAGTACTTCAACTCATCAATCAATTCTTTCATTTATGTGATAGGCCTGCATTTAAGATGAACACTTACCATAAATTAAAGGTATCTTATATTATTACATATGTTATTATAAAACATGCTTTAGTTAAGGAGTTATTGATACTTCAAGTGCAAAATGATGATCTAAAACCTTGATAAAAATGCACTTTTAAGTACTAATCACACCCCCCAACCAGCTTATTACTAGTCCCTAGTAAACAAAGCGTTAAAATAGAAAAACTATTTGCAAATTCCACAAAGCAAGACATTCATCATTCAACTTCCATTAATCTATCTAGATAAACAAACTCTCATTAAGTTTATATATCTGCTCAATATCTCTTAAACAAAATATTAATAAACCCTTCTTTTTATGTGCTCAATGTATGAAAACATAGATGATGGAGCTTTTATTGGAGGAAAACAATATTTTGTTCTAATGTTTAAGGTTAACTTCCTTGGGTTGGGATTATTATCTTTTTTTTTCTTTTTTTTCTCTTTTTTTTTCAATATATATACATATAACTTAAAACACAATGCATCTTTAACCCATGTAACGAGCTTTCGGCTAATGACTCCCATACCAGTTGGTCTTAGGGCATTGGGTGTTGAGACACCCCTACGAGCTTAGTAACTCGTGTTGCAGATACTGATACGTAGATAGTGCAATGTTTGATTCCCTTAAGCTTTTCTCCTTAACCCATGTAACAAGTTTTGGGCCAATAGCTCCCAAGTTAGTTGACTTTAGGGTATTAGGTGTTAAAACACCCCTTTGGGCTTAATTGCTTAGGTTAGGGAGGCTTCGAAACCAAACTTATCTACGTTTTTATAATCATCATTTTCTTTTCTTTTCTTTTCTTTTCTTTTTTTTTTTTGCAAAATATAGACTATCCCTATCCCTTAGTTGTTACCTTTAACAAAAGAACACAAGTAATGTAATAATCCAATGTGCAACTCACAATCATATGTTAAAGTGTGTGTGTGAAAATGAAGGTTTAAGAATACTTGTTAAATGAGTATATGAGCAGAATCAAGTGATAACAATGCGAGAGTTTGTAAACCTGAATATTTCAAGAAGTATTCTAATAGGCCTTGTTATGAATATTGCAAATAACCATTGGAAAATGTTTACTAAGATGCGTCTCAAGAGTCACTAAAATTCCTCCTTACTCTGCCATCCTAGTAATAACAGTTTCGTCAAATGGCTTTAAAAACAAAAGTAGTTAGTTATTTTTTTTTTGTCAACTACTACTACCCTCTCCCCCCAACCAAAACGAGACATTGTCCTCAATGTCATAAAGTAGAAAGATAGAGTATAGAAAACATCACCTGAAACAACGAACACTGACAAACCTGAAACACACTTAAACAAATATAAGAAATAACAAAACAAAATACTATACTATTAATAAAACCAAAAGACATAAGGTTTCACAAACGAAGGCTCAAATCCAATCTAAGCTTTTTACAGCTTTTCTTAGTTGACCAATTTATGCGACTCATGGAAGGATCAATTACAGGGATGAAAAATTGTAGTTGGTCAATCAATTGTTCAGCAGTAGCAGCAGAGATTATGATTTGTCGTGCCGAAGATGTTATAAATTCCTGTTCCACAGCTTGATTAAGAAAAGACAACAAATTATCATAAAAACCATTAACATTTAACAGACCTATAGGTTTATGGTGAATGTGCAGTTGGGCCCAAGAAGAAATATGAAAGATCTCTTCCAATGTGTCTAGACCACCTGGTAAGGCAATGAAGGCATCAACATGGTTAAACATTGCATTCAATCGATCATACATTGTGGAGACCTGTAGTTCCTCTCCAATTGTTTTTTCCGATGATGTCCCCTTTTGTTAAAGCTTCGGGGACGACCCCCAAAACTTGACTACCTCCTAAAAATGCAGCTATTGCCACACCCCCATTAACCCAAGGCTGCCTCCTCCATACACTAAATGAATCTTTCTCTCAGCTAATACCTGACCAAGATGATTTGCTGATTCTAAAAACTCTTTTTCTTTCCCAGGACTGGATCCACCGAAAACACAAATATTTCTGATGTGATGACTTGAGGAACCTGCCATTTCTACACACTTCTATATTTGTTAAATGTATGGGTTGAGTAGAAATGAAGGGAAGGAAGAGAAGATTTTATAGATGAGAAATTGAAGATGCAATCATACCACCTATATGTAGGCCAGCTGGAGTCTCACACACACACACACTCTCTCTCTCTCTCTTTATTTATTTATTTATTTTGAAAAAACATGTGTATGTACAGGTAGTTGTGATTGTGGCTCATATCTTCCCTTGGTTTTACGTCCAAGAACGGCTTAAACACCCTTTATGGGTCGGGGATAGGCTTCCCATCCAGATTTCTTAAAAACTAGCAAATAGGGTCTTTTATAGTCAGATTCCCAAGACTAAGTCGATCATGTTCTTTATGGAATTGTGGCCATAAATCATGAATAGCACGATGCACATCTCCACTAGGATGCGTCTCAAGGGTCAATAGAAGATTATCTAAAGACCCCTTACTCAAGCCATCCTTAATGAATTGTATTTTATCTTCACGGTTTATAGATACCATTCCTAAAGAATGACATGTTGCATTACAAGTCCATCTGGCACATTTGTGACAGACTTTCAGTTGTTTTGCACGACGTTTCTTTGCAAAAGTGCTTTTACCTGTTCCAGGCATGTATGAGATGAAAGAATTGGAGGACTCACCTGATAATCGGACCTTTGCTTCAATCAGCCAATGAATATCTTCAGAAATTCTATGATTCATTAACAACCTCAATCTTGCACACCTAGCACGGTAAATTTTTGTAATCTCATTTTGAGGCAGAGCGGGAAAGTACTTTTTCAATTTTTCAAGAGTGGAATCCATTTTCAAATGAGAAATGGAGAAGAGATTCAAAGAAGGGAGAAAGAGCAAAGAATTGCACAAATATATATAGATATCAGTTATTATGGGAAACTGAAAGAACTGACTGAAGTCATGGAGTACCATTATCCGCCATTTGGCCGGGGTGAGAGAGACTAGCAAAACAAAATTCACACCAAAACAAAACACAAAACAATGTGAGAAAAAGAATCAAGCTTTATATACAGGATCACTTAATTCAATAGAGTCATTTTCAACTGAAAAATTGTCAAAGTAAACTTTCAAACGATGTCCATTTACCTTGAAAACATTGCCATTCTTTGGATTCTCAATATCATGGATACACATGTTTCACAATAAAAGAACCGCTCCATCTTGATCTTACCTTTTCAGGAAATAAATGGAGTCTAGAATTATAAAGCAAAACTTTTTGACCAACATCAAATGTTTTTCTCAAGATTCTCTTGTCATGAAATTCTTTGATTCTTGCTTTATGAATTTTTGAATTCTCATATGCATCATTTCTAATTTCCTCAAGCTCATTTATTTGTAACTTACGCAGCTGACTAGCATCATCAAGGTTCGAATTGAAAGCTTTAATAGCCCAATAAGCTTTATGTTCAAGTTCCATAGGCAAGTGACAAGGTTTTTCATAGACTAGTCTATAAGGTGACATACCTAAAGATGTTTTATAAGCAGTTCGATAAGCCCAAAGTGCATCATTAAGTCTTAAAGACCAGTCTTTCCTATTAGGGTTCACTGTTTTTTCTAAGATTTGTTTGATCTCCCTATTAGCAAGCTCCACTTGTCCACTTGTTTGAGGGTGATAAGGGGTGGCAACTTTGTGTGTGATTCCATATTTCTTCATTAAAGACTCAAATGGCTTGTTGCAGAAATGTGTTCCACCATCACTTATCATGGCTCGAGGGATTCTAAATCGACTCAAAATATTTTCTTTCAAGAACTTTATTATTGTTTTGTGGTCATTATTTCGACTTGGAATTGCCTCTATCTATTTTGAAACATAATCTACTGCGACTAATATGTACAAGAAACCAAATGAGGGAGGAAATGGAACCATGAAATCTATACCCCAACAGTCAAAGATCTCAATGACAAGAATAGGATTTAAGGGCATTGTTGCGATGTCGCGATCGCACAAATTTATTACCCTAGCTTCAAACACAACACACAAGATAGTATAGAGCAAGCAAGGGGTCGATCCCACGAGGAAGTTCAAGTCAGATTTTTATGCTAGATGATATGCAATTTGGGGGGGTTTGGACGTTATCTAGGCTAAAACAAAAGAAAACAGAAAACTATCAAACGAAATTTAATAAAATCAGAAAATTATCAAGAGAACAAACCTTGGTCACAAGCACACATCCACCTACAGAAATCAGAACTGATCATGGAAACGAAACATCAATTTATATTCTGAATATTTATCTCTTCTTAACATTCGTTAATTAACTGGATCCGTCAGTATAACTAACCCTAACCATTAAACAACCACGATGTCCGCACTAGTAATTTAATTTAATGGCGACCTTAAGAACTAGATAAGTTGATTAATCAAGAAAACATAACTGTCCGCAGTCTATATTTGATTTGATTGAATGTTCTCCCTAAGATTAATAATGTAGATCCGCCACAATTATTAAACTCAGTTGCTTCACAAGTTCATATACCACAACTCCGGTTTTGATATCAAACTTAGCAATAGATTGTCTACAATAATAACTTAGAGTTGGCTCTAGCAATTAAAATAAACAATCATAGGAAAAATAAGCATAGGAGAACAAACATATTCATCATATAAACTGAAAAGAAAAGGTAAAATAAATCTCACAGTTCTTAAAATCCAAAGGTTTCCGTGTCCTTGCAACCAAGAAAAAGTATTTAGCTTTGCATGTTTGTTGAACAACTAATTAAAAAGAAGGAAGAATGCATAATTTAGGGTTTCTTAGAGGAAGGGGGCGTTTTTCTCTTCTTGGCTGGCTGCCCCCCTTCTCTTCTCTCATTCTTTTTATATCTTAGGAAACCCTAGGTCTCTATTTTACAAAACAGTCCTCCATTAAGTAGACTGTTTACATTTAAGTACTTCAATAACTATTGTCCTAAAAAAGGAAAAATAGCCTTACATGAAATCTTCAAGCTTTGACTTAGAGGAGCTAAATTGCTAAAATAAAAACTTGGATATCAGTTTAGATGCTTCAGAACATAATTTGAACTCGTTTCTTCATGAAACCTGTTTGTTGGCAGAATTCAGATGTCATCTTTGAAAAATCATATCTCCTTCATATGACATCGATTTTGGCTGAAATTTGGAGCGTTTATAGAAATTTGAGTCATGAATCCAAAAAAATTAAGTTTGCATCAATTGGACTTCTGTAGCTCCAGATATTCAAGTTGGAATAGCCAAAGGTCAACACTAGCAGATTGCGAGATTTGACTTTGAAGGCTGCGATTTCCATGCTCTTCCTTATTTTATTTTCTTGCCTTAGATGTCCAGAAAGGTATGGATGTTAGCTTTTTAATGCCATGGAATCACTTCATTTCAACCTCCAGAGCTCACGCTCTGCACAAAACATCGGCTGAAGGTCAAATCTGCCAATTATCTCCAATTTACTCCTTTTTGCATCTTTCATCCAAAAGTGCCTTCAAAACATAAAACAAAGAATATCAACGCATTTTATATATAAAACATAGGCAAAACACTAGTTAAATGTGGGTGAAACTATTGAATAATATGGTTGCATCAGGCATCATGTGACGTTTTGAAATAGATCCCAACTTTTAACAATTTTCACAAGTCTTGCAGAATGCATGTGAGTCCTTGAACATGGTGGGCCAGTAAAATCCACTTTGTAAGATTTTTGCAGTGGTCTTTCTTGATGAGAAATGACCCCCACATGCCTCAGAATGACAAAATTTAATGACACTACTTACCTCATTGTTAGGAATGCATCTTTGAAATATTTGATCAGGACAATATTTGAATAAATAAGGGTCACCCAATAAAAGTTCTTTACTTCGTTCAAGAACTTTCTTTTGTCTTGGGTACTCTAATGAGCCGGCAATTGTTTTGAAATAAGAAAATTAACAATATTAGCATACCAAGGCATTGTAGAGATAGAAAATAAAGATTCATTAGGAAAGTAGTCATCGATTGGTGTGATGTCAGATCTTGAATCTGTTGTCAATCTTGACAAGTGATCTGCGACAACATTTTCGGTGCCTTTCTTGTCTTTGATTGTGATATCAAATTCTTGAAGTAACAAATCCACCAAACCAATCTAGCCTTAGAATCTTTCTTAGAAAGAAGATATTTCAATGTTGCATGATCACTAAAAACAACAACAGGTGAGCCAACAAGATAAGACCTGAATTTTTCACATGCAAATACTACTGCAAGTAATTCCTTTTCAGTGGTGGTGTAATTCATTTGAGCACTATTCAAAGTTTTACTTGCATAGTAAATCATATAGGGTTTCTTATCTTTTCTTTGTCCCAAGACAGCACCCACGGCATAATCACTAGCGTCACACATTATTTCAAAAGGTAATGACCAATCAGGAGGTTGAATGACAGGAGCGGAAGTAAGCAGGTTTTTTAGTTTAACAAAGGCTTCTTCAAAATGTTTAGTCCATTCAAAAATATTATCCTTTGTTAGAAGGTTACTCAAGGGCTTAGATATCACACTAAAATCTTTGATGAACCTTCTATAAAAACCAGCATGTCCTAAGAATGATCTAACATCTTTAACATATTTTGGTGTTGGCAAGTTAGCAATTAACTCGATTTTAGATTTGTCAACCTCAATTCCTTTGGATGAAACAATGTGACCGGTACAATGTCGTTTGTTACCATAAAGTGACATTTTTCCCAATTCAGTACAAGATTCTTCTCTTTACACCTGCTCAAAACCTTTTTTAAGTTAGTCAAACAATCATCAAATGAATCGCCCAAAACAGAAAAATCATCCATAAAAATTTCAAGAAAACGTTCAACCATATCACTAAATATACTGAGCATGCATCTTTGAAACGTGGCTGGTGCATTACATAATCCAAAAGGCATCCTTCAATATGCAAAAGTACCAAATGGACATGTGAAAGTAGTCTTCTCTTGATCTTCCAATGCAATTTCAATTTGGTTATAACCTGAATAGCCATCTAGGAAACAATAAAATTCATGACCTACAACTCTTTCTAGGAATCACCATGAAAGGTAAAGGAAAATGATCTTTTCTAGTCATTGAATTTAGTTTCCTATAGTCAATGCACATGCGCCAACTAGTAATAGTCCTAGTTGGAATTAACTCATTTTTCTCATTTGTTATCCCAGTGACTCCAAACTTTTTTGGTACAATTTGGGTAGGACTTACCCATTTGCTGTCAGAAATAGGATAAATGATTCCATTATCTAGAAACTTAATGACTTCATTTTTCACTACTTCTTTCATATTTTTTTTTTTTGTTTTTTTTTTTTTTTTTTTTTTTTTTTTTTTTTTTTTTTTTCCCTTTTCCCTCCCTTTCTTTTCTTTTTCTTTTTTCTTCTTTTTCTTTTCTTTTCCTTCTTTTTTTTTTTTTTTTTTTTTTTTTTTTTTTTTTTTCTTTTTTTTTTTTTTTTGCTTTTTTCCTTTTCTTTTTTTTTTTTTTGGTTTTTTTTTTTTTGTTTTTTCCCCCCCTTTTTCTTTTCCCTTTTTTTTTTTTCACCCCCCGCGGCCCTGTTGGGGGGCCCCTTCTTTCCCCCATAAAAAAAGGGGTTCGAGGGCCATTTCTGAGTTGGCAGCGACTTAGTTTTCCATGACTGTTTATGAGTCAAAATGGGCTGTGTGGGCTGCCGAATCCATTCATCACCTGTGAAAGCATTTTCGAGGGCTATTACTGAGTGGGCAGCGACTCAGTTTTCCTTGCCTGCTTATGAGTCAACATGGCCTGTCTGGGATGACGAATCCGTTTGTCACTTGTGAAATCAGTTTCGGGGGCTATTTCTGAGTAGATAGCGACTCAGTTTTCCTTGTTTGTTTATGAGTCAACAGGGGTGTGTGGGCTGACGAATCCATTCGTCAATAGTGAAAGTAGTTTCGGAGGATATTTTTGACTGGTAGCGACTCGGTTTTCCTTGACTGTTTATGAATCAATAGGGGCTGTGTAGGCTGACGAATCCATTCGTCACCTGTGAAAGCAGTTTCGGGGGCCATTTCTGAGTTGGCAGTGACTTAGTTTTCCGTGACTGTTTATGAGTCAAAATGGGCTGTGTGGGCTGCCGAATCCATTCATCACCTGTGAAAGCATTTTTTAGGGCTATTATTGAGTGGGCAGCGACTCAGTTTTCCTTGTCTACTTATGAGTCAACATGGCCTGTTTGGGATGACGAATCCGTTCGTCACCTGTGAAATCAGTTTCGGGGGCGATTTCTGATAGGGCAGCGACTTAGTTTTTCGTGACTGTTTATCAGTCAGGGGGAATGTGTGTGGGTGCGAATCCATTAGTCACTGTGAAAAGAGTTTGAGGGCTCCTTTTGATGGGCGGCGACTTCGATTTTCCTTGATGCCTTATGAGTCAACATGGGGCGGGCAGGCGGCGTGAATCCGTTCATTCGGCACCGGGGCTGGGGCGCCGGGGCCACTTTTGAGCGGGCCGAGGCGATTGGGGGCGCGAAGGCGGCCGGTTTTCCTTGACTCTTTACGAGTCGGCGAGGGTTATTCCTTGTTTATGAGTCACCGGGGACTTGAACCCGTTACGTCACATGCGAAAGGAGCTTGGGAGCTTTTTTGACGAGGGGCGTCGACTCGGTTTTCCTTATGTTTATGAGTCAAATGGGGCTGTGTGGGCTGACGAATCCATTCGTCACCTGTGAAAGGAGTTTCGAGGGCTACTTCTAAGTGGGCAGCGACTCAGTTTTCCTTGACTGTTTATGAGTCAATAGGGGCTGTTTGGGCTGAAGAATCCATTCGTCACCTAGGAAGGGGTTTTGGGGCTATTTTCGAGTGAGGCGGCGAGTCAGTTTTTCATGACTGTTTATAAGTCAAAAGGGGCTGAGGGGCAGACGAATCCATTCGTCACCTGTGAAAGGAGTTTCGGGGTCTATTTTTGAGGGGGCAGCGACTCATTTTTCCTTGACTGTTTATGAGTCACATGGGGCTGTTTGGGCTGCGGAATCCATTCGCCACCTGTGAAAGAAGTTTCAGGGGCTCTTTCTGAGTGGGCAGCGACTCGGTTTTCCTTGCTATTTATGAGTCAGCGAGGGGGGTGGGTGAAATCCATTCGTCACACGCGAAAGAAAAGCTCGGGGGCTTCTTGAGGCGGGCGATTTTTTGAGTGGGCGCCAAAGCGACGCGAAGCCACTTTCCGTGAGGCCGGGCTGACGAGGCGGGCGGGCCCTTGCGCTTAGAGTCACCAGGCGGGGCGGAAATCCATTCGCCACCGCTGGAAAAGAGATTTGGGGCTATTTCCGAGACGGCGGCCCGATTTTCCTTATTTGTTTATGAGTTAAGGGGTGTGTGGTGGCGAATCCATTAGTCACCTGTGAAAAGGGTTCGGGGCTATTTTCGAGGGCAGCGAGCGATTTTCCTTAGCGTTTATGAGTCAAAGGGGTTGTGGGGCGCCGAATCCATTCGTCAGCTGTGAAAGGAGTTTCGAGGGCTATTTTTGAGTGGGCAGCGACTCAGTTTTCCTTAACTGTTTATGAGTCAACAGGGAGTGGTGTTGGTGGCAAATCCGTTAGGCACCGTGAAAAGCGGTTTGGGGCTATTTTGAGTGGGCGGCACTCGATTTTCCTTATTTG
This sequence comes from Populus deltoides, assembly GCA_015852605.2. Lineage (NCBI taxonomy): Eukaryota > Viridiplantae > Streptophyta > Magnoliopsida > Malpighiales > Salicaceae > Populus > Populus deltoides. The sequence goes on along the minus strand of JACEGQ020000248.1, from coordinate 6,144 downwards.
TTTATGAGTCACCGGGACGTTTGGGGCCCGCGAATCCATTAGTCACACGCGAAGGGGGTTTGAGGGCTATATCCGAGGGGGCGCGAGCGATTTTTCGTGATTTGTTTATGAGTCAAAGGGGGCTGTGTGGGGCGAAATCCATTCGCCACCGTGGGAAAAGGGTTTCGGGGCTATTTTCGAGGGCGGCGACCCGATTTTCCTTAGCTTTTTATGAGTCACGGGGGCGTTTGGGGTTGGGTGCGAACCCATTCGCCACCGTGAAAAGGAGTTTGGGGCTATTTTTGAGGGGGCGCGACCCGGTTTTCCTTATTTTGTTTATGAGTCAAAGGGAGTTTGGGGGATTGAGGACGAATCCATTCGTCACTTGTGAAAAGAGTTTTGAGGGCTACTTTTTGAGGGAGCGGACCTGGTTTTCCTTGACTGTTTATGAGTCAAAAATGGGCACGTGGGGCGACGAATCCATTCGTCACCTGTGAAAGGAGTTTTGGGGGCCATTTGCGAGTGGCGGGACTCGATTTTCCCTTGGCTGTTTTATGAGTCAAGGGGCAATGTGTGGGACGGCGAATCCATTAGTCACATGTGAAGGGGGTTTGGGGCGATTTCCCGACAGGCGGCGCGAGCCGGTTTCCTTGATTTTTTATGAGTCCAGGAGTGCTGTGTGGGGCTGCCGAATCCATTCGTCACCTGTGAAAGGAGTTTCAGGGGCGATTTTCGAGGGGGCGACCCGGTTTTCCTTATCTGTTTATGAGTCAACGGGGCACGTGTGGGCCGAAATCCATTTGTCACCTGTGAAAGGGAGAGTTTGAGGGCTATTTTCGAGTGGGGGCAGACTCGGTTTTCCTTGACTGTTTATGAGTCAACAGGGGCTGTGGGGGCGAATCCATTCGTCACATGTGAAAGAGTTTAGGGCACTTTGAGGCAGCGGGCGAGGCGGGGGAAGCTAGCGATTTTGGACTGATGAGTCCGGGGGCGGTGGGGCGCGAATCCATTACCCGCGGGAGGGAGTTTGGGGGCCCCATTTGTGGCGAGGCGGGCGATTTTCCTTAATTTTATGAATCAATAGGGGCTGTGTGGCCTGACGAATCCATTCGCCACTTGTGAAAGAAGTTTTGGGGGCTTTTTCTAAGTGGGCACCGACTCGATTTTCCTTGACTTTTTATGAGTCAACAGGGGCTGTGTGGGTTGACGAATCCATTCGTCACCTGTGAAAGCAGTTTCAGGGGCTCTTTGGGGGCGGCGAGCGATTTTCCTTACTTGTTTATGAGGCAACAGGGCTGTGTGGGCTGGCGAATCCATTCGTCACCCGGGAAGGGGTTTGGGGGCTATTTGGGTGGGAGGCGGCGACCCCGGTTTTCTTTGACTATTTATGAGTCAACAGGGGCTGTGAGGGCTGATGAATTCATTCGTCACATGTGAAAGGAGGATTTGAGGGCTACTTTCGGGCGGGCGCGAGTCGATTTTCCTTATTTTTTATGAGTCAGGGGCCATGTGGGGGTGCGAATCCATTCGTCACCTGTGAAAGGAGTTTCTGGAGCTATTTTTGGGGGCGGCGAGTCGAGTTTCCGTATTTGTTTATGAGTCAAGGGGGGGGGTGGGAGTGCGAATCCATTCGGCACCTGTGAAAAGCGTTTCGGGGCTACTTTGACGGGGGGCGAGTCAGTTTTCCTTGACTGTTTATGAGTCAACAGGGGCTGTGTGGTCTGACGAATCCATTCGTCACCTGTGCAAGGAGTTTTGGGGTCCATTTTTGACTGGGCACCGAGTCAGTTTTCGTTGATTGTTTATGAGTTAACAGGGGCTGTGGGGGCTGACGAATCCATTCGTCACTTGTGAAAAGAGTTTCGAGGGCTACTTTTGAGTGGGCAGCCGACTTTTCCTTAATTGTGTTATGAGTCAAGGGGGGGTTTTTGGTGGCGAATCCATTCGCCACTGTGAAAAGCGTTTCGGGGGCTATTTTTGACTGGGCACCGACTCAGTTTTTCTTGACTCCTTATGAGTTAAAAGGGGCTGTGTGGGCTGACGAATCCATTCGTCACCTGTGAAAGGAGTTTCGGGGCGCACTTCGAAGCGGCGTTTTCCTACGTTTATGAGTCAGCAGGGGATGTGGGCTTACGATCCGCGAGCCCCCAGCGGGGCGACCGCCACTTTCGAGGCGGACCGGTTGCCCTGACTTTATGAGTCAGGGGGAGGTTGCGTGGTGAGCGGAACCCAATCCATTCGCCACGTGTGAAAGAATTTGGGGGCCACTTTGGAGGGGGGGAGCGACGCGGTTTTCCTTGACTTTTTATGAGTCAAGAGCGGCGTGTGGCGGCGAATCCATTCGCCACGCGTGAAAAAGCGAAAAAGTTTGGGGCCATTTTGGGCGGGGCGGCGATTTGTTTTCCGTAGCTGTTTACGAGTCGAAGGGGGTGTGGGGGGGTGGGAATCCATTCGTCACTTGTGAAAGGAGTTTTGGGGGCAACTTTTAGGAGGGCGCGACCGACGTTCCTTGATGTTTATGAGTCAAGGGGGGGTTTTGGTTGCGGAATCCATTCGCCACCGTGAAAAAGAGTTTGAGGGCCACTATTCGAGAGGGCGGCGAGTCGGTTTTCGTTTTTTTTATGAGTCAAAAGGGATTGTGTGAGGTGACGAATCCATTCGTCACATGTGAAAGGAGTTTCGGGGGCCATTTTTGAGCGGAGAGCGACCTAGTTTTTTATTGGCTTTATGAGTCACGGGGGGTGTGTGGGCGGCGAATCCATTTGTCACACTGTGAAAAAGGAGTTTCGAGGGCTACTTTCGAGCGGGCGAGTCGATTTTCTTGTCTAGTTTATGAGTCAACGGGATTGGTGGGGACGCGAATCCATTAGTCACCGTGAAAAGCGAGTTTTGAGGGCTATTTCGAGGGAGGCGGACCGGTTTTCCTTGTCTGTTTATGAGTCAACAGGGGCTGTGTGGGCTGACGTATCCATTCGTCACCAATGAAAGGAGTTTCGGGGGCTATTTTTGACTGAGTAGCGAATAAGTTTTCCTTGAGAGTTTATGAGTCAACAGGGGCTGTGTGGGCAGACGAATCCATTCGTCCCCTATGAAAAGAGCGAGTTTGGGGCCATTTTTGAGAGAGGCGAAGTCGATTTTCCTTAATTTTTATGAGTCAGGAGGGTGGTGGGCCGAATCCATTAGTCACACGCGAAAAGCAGTTTGGGGCTATTTTTGAGGGGGGGGGCCCGGTTTTCCTTTACTTTTTTTATGAGTCAAAGGGGTTGTGTGTGAGAATCCATTCGTTACCTGTAAAGCGGTTTAAGGGCTATTTTTGGGGGGGGCGACGGCCGATTTTTCCTTATGTTTTTATGAGTCAAAGAGGGTGTGTGGTGTGAATCCGTTCAGCACCCTGCGAAAAGCGGTTTGGGGCTATTTTTGAGTGGGCAGCGACTTGATTTTCCTTGACCGGTTATGAGTCAACGGAGGTTGTTGGTGGGAATCCATTCGCCACCGTGAAAGGGTTGAGGGGGGCCATTTAGGAGAGCGGGCGGCTGGGGGCCGCTTGGCGGGCGCGACTTTCCGTATTTGTTTATGAGTCAAGGAGGGAGCGTGGGGTTAGGAATCGGTTCGTCACCTGTGAAAGGAGTTTCGAGGGCAACTTCTGAGTGGGCAGCGACTCAGTTTTCCTTTACTCATTATGAGTCAACAGGGGCTGTTTGGGTTGACGAATCCATTCGACACATGTGAAAGCAATTTCGAGGCTATTTTTGAGTGGGCAGCGACTCAGTTTTCCTTGACATTTTATGAGTCAACAGGGGATGTGTGGGCTGACGAATCCATTCGTCACCTGTGAAACGATTTTCGAGCGCTACTTCTTAGTAGGCAGCGACTCGGTTTTCCTTGACTGTTTATGAGTCACAAGGGGCTGCGTGGGCTGCCGAATCCATTCGTCACCTGTGAAAGGAGTTTCGGGGGCTATTTTTGACTAGGCAGCTCGGTTTTTCTTGATTTTTTATGAGTCAACGAGCCCATTGTGAAAGGGGCGATGAATCCATTCATCACACGTGAGGGATTGGGGCGATTTTCGAGACGAGGCGGCCCGATTTTTCATGACTGTTTATGAGTCAAAAGCGGCTATGTGGGCTGACAAATCCTTTCGTCACCAGTGAAAGTAATTTTGGGGGCTTTTTTTGACTGGGCATCGACTCAGTTTTCCTTGACTGTTTGTGAGTCAGCGAGGTTTGTTTTTGGGCTGCCGAATCCATTCGTCACTGCGGAGGGAGTTTGAGGGCTATTTTTGAGTGGACAGTGACTCAAATTTCCTTGACTCTTTGTGAGTCAACAGGGGCTGTGTGCGCTAACGAATCCATTCATCACCTGTGAAAGCACTTTCGAGGGCTATTTCTGAGTGGGCAGCGACTCAGTTTTCCTTATCTGTTTATGAGTCAACAGGGGCTGTGTGGCCTGACGAATCCATTCAACACCAGTGAAAGTAATTTCGAGGGCTATTTTTGACTAGCAGCGACTCAGTTTTCCTTGACTGTTTATGAGTCAACAGGGGTTGTGTCGCTGACGAATCCATTTGTCACCTGCTAAAGAAGTTTCGTGGGCTATTTTTGAGTAGGCAGCTACTCAGTTTTCCTTGACTCTTTCTGAATCAATAGGGGCTGTGTGTGCTGAAGAATCCATGCGTTAATTCTGAAAGTAGTTTGAAGGGCTTTTTTGACTGGGCAGGGACTCAGTTTTCCGTGAATGTTTATGAGTCAACAGGGGCTGTGTGGGCTGACGAATCCATTCGTCACCAGTGAAAGAATTTCGTGGGCTATTTTTGAGAGGGCAGCGACTCAGTTTTCCTTGGCGAATTTATGAGTCAAAGGGTTTGTGTGACGCGAATCCATTAATCACTGTGAAAAAGCGATTTAGGGGCTATTTTTGAGTGGGCATCGATTGAATTTTCCTTGACTCTTTCTGAGTCAGTAGGGGCTATGTGCGCTGATGAATCCATGCGTTACCTCTTTAAGCAGTTTGGGGGGCTTTATTGACTGGCAGCGATTCAGTTTTCCGTGACTGTTTATGAGTCAAAATGGGCTGTGGGCGTCATCACATGTGAAAAGGAGTTTGAGGGCTACTTTACGAGTGGGCGACTTAGTTTTCCTTGATTTGTTTATGAGTCAAAGGGGTTTGGTGGAAGACAAATCCATTAGGACACTGTGAAAGTAGTTTCGGGGGCTATTTCTAAGGGGCAGCGACTCAGTTTTCCTTGATTATTTATGAGTCAACAGGGGATGTGTGGCCTGACGAATCCATTCGTCACGGGGGGGGGGGGCGCGGGGGGCGCCCCCCCCCCACCCCCCCCCCCCCACCCCCCCGCCCGCCCCCTTTTTTTTTTTTTTCGGTTGTTTTTTCCGCCCCCCCTCCCCCCCCCCCCCCCCCCCCCCCCCCCCCCCCCCCCCCCCCCCCCCCCCCTCCCTCTTTTCCCCCCCCCCCCTCCCGCCCCCCCCCCCCCCTTCCTCCTCCCCCCGCCGGAAAAAAAAAAAAAAAAAAAAAAAAAAAATGGGTTTCGGCGGGGGTGGTGGTTCGGCCGGCCCTCTTTCAAAAACCCCCCCCAGCAAAAAAGAGGCGGCCCATACATGATGGCGTGGCCGGGCGCCCGTTTACGTTACCGGGCGGACTCATCAAGGGATTTGAAATGGCAGATCCGTACATTGACGTGTCTATGTTTCCGTCAGAATCAAAGACGTGATCACTGACTGATTCATCGATGGAATATCCGTCAGTGAAACCGTCGGTAAAAGTTAATATATGTCAGCTCTACCTACCCTCTCCTTCCTTATTTCTCCTTCTTCTTCCTAATCCCAACTCTCCCCATCTGCAAACAACCAGCCCCCCCCAAAAAAAGTCTTCCTCATTTCCCCGCGCAACAAGTTATATTTCTTGAAGTTTTGTGGTCATAGCATCCGTGTTCTGATTTACCGAAGGATTTTATCAATTTTTGTAAGTAATTCTTTCTTTTTAAATTTTAATATTTAATTAAATGTCAATTTTATCATTTTTTTAGTATATGTATGTTGTTAGCAAATGTACATGTTTTATTGTTATTTCTCAAACAAACTTGTAGTATATGAATGTATAATTCTATACCTGTTATGGTTTGTTTTAGATTTTGTAAGATTGTATTTGTTT
>JACEGQ020000247.1:0-31622 GCA_015852605.2 Populus deltoides | reverse complement strand
GACACTATTTCCTCACTGTGTCGCTTTCACAGAATGGAAATATCTACTTTGGACCCCTAATCGTTAATCTCAACAACGGGACCTTAATCGGGCAATTACCGATTTCTAACCGGGTCTCCTTAAAGTAATTGTAATTAAACCCTAAATGGTACAATATTATGCAAAACGCCCTTAATTCCTGGATTGTTCAATCACTTGGTCCTTAATTAATTTTTTAATTCTTGCCCTTGAATTGACATTAATTCTCAATTAAATCAATTATAATAACATCGCTTACTAAACACACCTTTTAAGTTTCTCGGATTGTTAATTTTAGCCTTACTAAATCTTTAGCTTTAATTCTTTCAAAATTCCTGATCAATAAACTTCAAATTACATCCCCCAAACGCCCCGAAATCGCCTGCCTTCTAACCCCATGTCACGCACCATATTTAATTTTGTATGGTTGTTCAAAATCGGATGACAGCTAGCTCTCTTTATACATAGAGTTTAAAATGCAAAGAGTGAGCGGTAAAATTTTTATTTTCTCTAATTTGTGTAGTAACTTGAAAAGAAAAGTAGAGGAAGAAGAATATTTTTTAGAGCTCGGAAAACTTCAAAAGACGAACCCTTTTTTTTTTCGATTCGAGGAAACCCTAACCTTTTGTGATGATGTCGAAATGCGGTTGGCCCGCCTAGTATAGGATGGTATACGTAACGTGGTTAGGTCGCCTAAATACGGCGAAGGAAGGGTTACCCCTGTATCTGAGGAGAGGATGGTATATTGAAAGGGTTACCCAATCTGATGGTCACATTGTAATGGGTTACCCGCCTGTCACCATATCAGAATGGCTTACCCGCCTAAAGATAGATGGTATATTGTAATCGGGTTCACATTGTGGTCCGCCCATGGTCACATTGTAACGGGTTACCCGCCCAAGATAGGATGGTATATTGTAATGGGTTACCCAAAATGGTCACATCAGACGTTCCCGCAAGAATGGGTAACATGTAATGGGTTACCGCCGCCTGGTCACACATTGTAATGGGTTAACCGCCTGGTTGGTCACATTGTAATGGGTTAACCTACCTGTATGGTCACATCGTAATGGGTTACCCGCCTAGGGATCTTTACATTGTTTTTAATAAGATATGATAGGCTCAAGGCGCATTATTCAATAGATGGAAGCTCGAAGGAAAAGAGGGTCAAAGACTCAAAGGAGGTGGGGATAGGGAAATGCACTACCTTCGGATGGCCGAGGCCTGGGAAGCTGCCTTGAAATGGAGAGATAAACGCAGGACTCTTGAAGGCGACCGAACGGGAGACGGGACGAGGGGCCTCAATGGCTACCGGATGGAGATAAGACGAGGGTCAAGGCACATTAAAAAGAACCAAAAGGAGGCAGGATAGGAAATGTACCACCGTGAGTGGAAACTGAGAAATGGTGGTGGAAAATATAGAGAGATTTTTTTTAGGTGGCCTAATTCAACGGGAACTGGACAGCAGGTCGAAAATAACAATCCCCCGAAGGAAAATTTTTCAAAAAGCAATTAGGATGTTCATGCCTTTCATTTGGGGTTGGCCCTCGGGCTGATGGATTCCTCGCTAGGAATTTTCTCCAATAAAACTTACAAGACTCATTGTCCAATATTTCAAAGCTTAAATGGGATATGCATGCATCTTTACCTCCCTCTTGAAATATAGGCCCCCCATTTCTCTTTAAGGTCTTCTCATTGTATGGTTGGAGATCTTGCTATCCTGTATTGAGTCATCTTTGATACGCTTGGTTTCTAGCTAATCTCGAAGTTAGCCCATATAAGACTTCTTTTTCCGATTTGTTTGTACAAATCAACCTTTGTGGTGCAACTTACATCGCGGACCTAATGTGCTTGATAAGCTGACTCGCCACAATTTGAGAGGACTACATAACCCCTCGTCTCACCGCTAAAACATCTCGGGTGTCACTAGTCGAAAGGATCAAGTCAGTTGCTTCATAAAACCAAAAATGCCCCTTGTCTGTCAAGGAAATACCACACTTTAGTTTTAATTTTCCTTCCGAACATAATGTCCCTCAGGCCATCCGCAAGGTGCCTCACAACGACTTTAGACAAATAATGGTATTAAGAGACCATCTCATTTCTATCCCTTTTCAGCTTTGGTGAAGAAGGATGGGTCTAGGAATAAACCTGAAATCTTGATCTTGTACTTTTCCGAACACAAAAATTATTTCCACCGTGAGTCTGTAACAATTCTACTTTTGAAATCTTACAACTCCCTGGTTATTTTCTTGGAAAAGAGATTATTTGCTCTTATGTTTGGCAATGAGATATCGGTGGAAAAAAAATACATCCATGAGATGACCTTTTGTTTCAGAGTGGAAGGGTTCGAGAGAAAGCTCGAAGATTTTGTATGAGAAAACATCTCTTTTTAACTTTTAATTTTATCAGGATGAATAATGATGGTAGTTTATTTCGAGAGCGCAGAATTTCATGGAAACTATTCTTGGATTTTGAGAGCATTGTTTATTGTTCCAGGCTAGTTGCTTCGGTTGATTAGAAAGGGACTTCACAAGAACGTAATGGTAATGGGTTTTTGGCTAAGAAAGAAAGGACCGTAGGCTCAAAAGTGGTTTCGGATTACAAGACTCAAGATCACTATTAATAGTTTGACTCTCGATCGGGCCATTCATATTTTCTACGCTCCTTCTTTGATTTGCCCTTTTCTTCTTTTTTCATCGCTCTGCTGTGAGCCTACTCATTTTATCTTGTAGGTTATTATCTTCGATTCGTACGCCCCCTAACACTTGAGCTTCTCGGGCTCTTTTGCCTTGGCTTACTCTACCGGCTTTATCACACATTTTTCTTGATCATTGAAACCCCCACTCTGCCCCTAGTGTGTGAGATTCGTCGATTTTAACAGAAAAATTACATTCAGCAAAAATGGATCATAAGGGATGTACATTAGTTTAGAACGGGAAAAGGAATAACAAAGATGGCCTTTCTCATTTCAAGCGAAGTAACTACGATCAATAAACTTTGATCTCATCCAGTGGGATGGTTTAGTCTTTACAGGATACATTCTGGCGAGTTATGAGAATAAGTTCACTACATACCATTATACATACATTTAAAAACAAATGATCCAAGAGTCGTGGATAAGGGTATTTATGAAAATTTAGAGTTTGGTCACCCTCTATGTAGGAGTTGCTTGATCATTTCCATCTGACCCTAAGTAGAATGTCAAAAATCATTTTGAATAAAACATCAAATTACTTTGGAAATCAAAACATCAGATCAATTTTCAAAACCAAATATGGAAACCGATTTTGGTAAAAGTAATGAATTCAATCTATGAGGATCATGCATTCAAGAGTGTGATACTCGATTCTTTGATATCAATAACATTTATGAGAGAGAAAAGATATGCAAAGTGAATTTCTTGGCAAAACTTTTTATTGATTTGATGAGAACTTCTTATACAACTATGGATAATATTTCTTCACGGAACTGTAATCACTAGCCTACTCAAATCTTCCCATCCATTCCTATCAAAGAGTACCAACGCTCCTCCAGAGAATGCCTTCTTTACTACATATGGACTCAGAATTGGGTGCCCACTTGCTATGACTCCCTACTAGGTAGTAATAGGATTTTTCTCAATACAAGACTCTTAAACTCTCTTGGATCGAACTTTCTGTCATAGGCTCTTACATCCTGTTTTGATACAGTTGGTGGTGACAAATTGCAACTAATCTCTTCTCACGATCATATTTAGCTGTTCAGATCGTATCTCAGCCCGCTTAGCCTCTTCTAGCTCAGATTCCATGAGAACCTCCTTAGAGAAGGAATTACATTCTAAAGGTATCACCGTTCTATTCCCATAAACTCACGAATAAGGCGTAGCCTGCCGATGTCCTTATTGGCTGCTCGATATGCACGTAGAGCATAAGGAGCTCATTCCTCGCCAATCTTTATATGTGACCACCATTTTCCGACAATCTTCTTTATGTTCTTGTTAGTAGTCAATAAAGCACTATCATAGCCTTTGTCCGTAGTGGATGAATTGGAATGCTTGATTTTCCATTTAAGGCTATAATTCCACGATCATTTCCCATCAAGTTCTTGGCGTTATCGGGTACATTATCCTTTCGCAAACCATACCTACAAATTAGATCTCCTCAATGAACGCTTGACCAATCCTCCGAGCTACATGAGCATAAGGAGCGGCCTCTACCTACCTTGTAAAATAATCAATCATGGCACCAAGATGAACCGATGACTATCGGCCGCTGGATTACCAGCCCAATCACATCAATTCCCACATCGCGAATGGCCAAGGTGATACCCATATGAATAAGGGAACCGGGGTGCATTGATTTTGTCACCATACACCGGAGACATGACATTTTCAAGCAAATTCGTACAAATCTTTTCCATGGTCAAACAAAAATACCCGCTGCTCTTGCATCTATCTCGCTATCACGTGGCCCATTCGTAACGGGGTGGTGCAAATTCCTCCACGCAATTCAACAATGCTTTATTGGCTTCCCGATCCGCCTAGACACCCTAATAAAGTCCCATTAAAATGACCTGTTGTATAAGATTTCTCCATCTATAAAGTCTTCATTGCCATTCTCTCTCAGAGTCTTATCCTGTCCTTGAAGCTTCCGTATGATATTCTATATCGATGAATCTTTTTATATCTGCATACCAAGGATTGCCATCCCTTCTTTTCTATTAAAAACAACAAATGACAGGAGAACTTCTCGATATCAATGCTTATAGGATGTACTCCTGATACCATTAATCGATCATGGCCATAGAGGCTAAGGTTGCTAAAGCATCCCAAACCGATTCTTATCCTTCCTAAATGATCGAACTCTATCTTTTCAAAGTTTTCACCTAATTTGGGAGAGATATTCCCTTTGATATGGTTTCAATTTCCATCTTTTGTCCGTCATTCCCCTTTGTCTCGGATATTATTAATATTGTAGTCTCCATATAACTCTAATTTCCTTATCTTCTCAGCCTCTACATACAATCTAATCCACGAATGCAAGCCTCATATTCAGTCGTGTTATTCGCGGCAACTAAACCATGCATTTAATGGAGACGGGATATTGTTTTCCTCTCCGAGAAATGATTACAAAGACCACCACATTACTACACATTCACCGCACTATCAAAGTACATAGTCCACCAATCTCCTTTCTATTACCAACAAACATCTTCACGTGGAAATCAAAAATTTAATGGCTCATAGTCCTCAATGCATGCTTTATCACCAAATGATCTACTTATCAACACTTCCTTTCACTTGATTTTCTCTGTTTTGTAGATGATATCATATTCACCAACAACACTTGCCATCCGCCAGCCTATTTGACATATATGGCTTTTCAAAAATATATTTCAGAGATCTACCTTTGAAATTAACCAAGTGGTAGAAAGATAACATATATTGTCGGAGTCTTTCATGACCCATACCAAACCACAACACAACTTCTCAATCATATCATGAGAACTAGATTCACATCTGGAATTTCTTACCAAGGTAAGTAGATGGCTTGCTCCTTTTCTCCTAGACTCATCATGTTACGAAGCCACACGAACTCTATCACTGATTCAGCAACATCATATACAAAATGAGAGGCTTCCCTGTACGCATTGTGGCACCAAGAGCGTGGTTTCGCAGATATTGCTTGATCTTATCAAAGGCTTCTTGACAATCTTCATCCCATACTCCGGGTTTTTCTTTGCTAAGTAATCGAAAGATTGGTCACAATCGATCGAAGTCAGGAATGAATCGAGCAATGGAGTTTAAACGCCCCAAAAGCTTCGAACTTCTTCTCGCCTTAGTAGTCGACATGGCTTGTATGGCCTTCACTTTGTAACGTGGTCTACTCTATACCAGCATCGCTACTACAAATCCCAAAAACTTCCTGCACTCACTCCAAAGGTGCATTTTGGCATAGGTTCAACTTCTAATCGATACTTTCTTAACCTTTCAAATAATTTCTTTGAAGAGTCGGATATGATTTTCTCATCTTTAGACTTAGCAATCATATCATCCACATAGACCTCAATTTCTTTATGCATCATGTCATGAAATAGTGTCACCATTGCTCTTGATAGTTGCTCCAAAGATTTTTAATCCGAATGGGCATAACTCTATAACAATATGTTCCCTACTTGAGTAACAAATGCTGTTTTCTTCTGTCTTGCTCTGCCATTTTGATTTGATTATACCTGCAGAAACCATCCATAAAAAGAGTAAGTAGAACTTTAGCAAGATTATCCACAAGTACATCTACCTGGGGTAACGGAAATCATCCTTCTGGCCAGTCTCTATTCAAATCCTCTCGAAAATCCACGCATACCCCGATTTTGTTGTCTTTCTTGGGTACTACTACAATATTGACACCCAATAGAATAATCAACAAATCTAAGAATCCAAAGATCCCAACGCTACGCTATCTCTTCTTTTACTTTTGATTAGTATATCGTGCCCGCCCCTCCTCAACTTTTGCTTAATCGCTTACAACCCTCTATCAAAGGTAGTTTATGCATCACAATATCAATATCCAAACTAGGCATATCGAATATACCAGCAAAAACATCAACATATTCTCTGTAAAAGAAATGACCAACTCCGCTTCTTACACCAATGTGATATTAGCTTCCCTATTTTCAACTCTCTTTATTATGTTCTGTGTCTACATTTATCGGGCTTCTAGTTCTTCAAAGAAGGGCTCCATAGGCAGGATCGATTGTTCCACTAACCTTGATAACTCATCGATGTCTTCCTTACCCAACTCTTCCTCATCCATAGCAATTATAGTTTCATCAAAGAAGCTAATTATCCATGCCGCATTGAGTTTAGAGACAATCCGCTTTCGTGATCTCCCAAAGCTGGAAGTGTTTTTGCGAGAGTGTATAATTTCGGGAAAAGCAAATAACTAAACAAATAACAAGAAAACATGTTTTGAGAGAAAATATGCATGCGCTCATGAATTTTAAAGGATAGACGTGCTCAACAACAAAACCTTGTTGCAATCTCTGGAGCCATAATGATTTGGCAAGGTACAATTGTTCAAAAAAAACAATAATGAAAAACAAAGAACAAACAAACATTACTTTTTAAAAACAACTCGACTTCAAGAATTTCCCAATTTTCCAACTCTTCTCCCTCAACAACTTCCTCACGAATCGGATGAGCCATCTTCCAAAACACCAATAGTTAGTTGTGGTACTGCTCATAAGACTCTCTTCTTCCTTTACACTTGCTCACTAACATTTTCAAGATAAATGATAGTAGCACCACCGAATTCTTCCTTAACCCCTCCTCATAACCTTAGCTTTTATCATACGCGCTCTTGGAAATGTTACATGGATAGGTGGGATTTGATTCGATCTTCATCCGGCTCCCCTCTTTCAATCCAAGTACTTCTTTCCTTCTAATTTCACCGCTTTTTAAAATCACGTCGCTGGGCTTAAACCCTAAGCCAAACCTCCCGACGGGCAGATTTTATTTTTACCGCATTAACCCTCTCGGCATTCCAAAGTAGTTAGGTCATATTGAAATGATAATCCATGCTCAAGAAGTATTTAGCGCCATTTTCGTCGCCGTAAATTTCGCTTTTCAGATCATATTTTCCAATGTACCCATTCAAAGATTTACAACTTCAAATGCATGCAGATTTCCATCCTTACTTTCTTCAGCTTCTATATAAGGGATCGATACATTTCTCATCATTGACAAAGTTTCTTCAACTCTCACAAATACCAAATTCCCACTGATGATGAACTTGACCTGATGTAAAGTTAAGATGCGACAAAATTCTGGGGCTCGCATGGATCCAAGGTCTCCTAGCAAAATGTATGATGGATGAATATCCATTACTTGTAATGTGACTTGGAATGGTCGGGCCAATGATTAGTTCAAGATCAATACTTCCAATGATTGGTCTAGGCGACCCACCGATTTGCCCTTGCAGGTACTGGCTTCAAGGAGAGGCCTCAACTGCATTTTATCAAGTACATGTCTCGGCAATACATTGAGAGCGGAACCATTATCTATAAGCACCTTAGCAATCACAAAATCCTCTGCATTTTACCGCCGGATATGCAATGGTTTATTATGACCGTCCTTTCAAGATCCAACTCATCATCGATGAAATAGAGGTAGGGTTGAATCCTACCCACCAAATGTTCGGAGTCTTGTGTGATATCCCCGAGGAACATATGCTTCATTAAGAACCTTCCAAGTGGTCCTACGCAATTCAACTCAATATTAACGACAACAAAGAAATCCTAGCGGGTGTTTTTTTTAGTTTGATCAACCACACTATATTCACTGTGCTTCATCAATTTCAGGGAATTCATTAGCCTCTTCTTCATCACTTACCGGCTTGTTAACCCTCATTTGTCTTTGTCAATTCCACCATATCCTTTCCTTTTGGCTTTTCTATGGTTTTCCAACTCCTTTAGGAGTAAACATCTCCCACTGAAGGGAGTCCCCTATTTCCGCATGGGAAAACGAGATGTGATTGTGCTATGAAAGGAATAACCATACTTATGGGTTGGGCATTATAGCTTCCGCTAACAAATTCATAGGCTTGGCTAGTATCATTTTTGGTGGACCCTTTTCGGGTTGGTATATATCTACAAACTTCCACTTTCTCGTTACAACTGGCCATTGTTCCTACTAACTCATCTTCTTCGGGTTTCATCAATCTTAACATTCCCAACATCATCATATTTTCTACCTCCACATGAAACTCCCTCGGACGAGTCAATATCATGCCCAAGTCGCGATGATACTTACAGTATTCATTTGCATTCCTTTACCTTGTGTTTTGACCGTGTCTTTAGATAATGCTTTGCCTCAACATCCCATACAACTATCCATAGTCACCCTTAAAGTTGTTGTACTTCTTCCTATCTCCAAGCTATTAACTCCCTACTTCCCAAGCATGATTTGGTAGGGATTAGATTTCACATTTGGAGATTCATCAAAAGAAATCCACCCGTGCCTTGATGAGTCAAGGATTTTCTTTTGAATGCAAACATCCATCAATATGATGACCAACAGCATAATGGTATTCACATTTTGATCTGGTTTATACCAAAAAGGAAATGGTGGTTGTAAAGGTTCTAAGGAACAAAGTGCTACCGGCCAATACTAAGCAATCTTTGGTCATTTAAAGAAGAGACATGGGTAATGGCATGAAGTTGCACTTGCTCTATTGGAAAACTTCTTCTACGATAAGTAGCATTGGTTTGGTTGTTTATTGGGTTATTTTGGGTGTTTGTAGGTGGAGGAGAATTTTATATTGGATATAGAAGGGGTAGGTGTAATACTTTGAAACTGGTGGGATTATCTTGCAGGTGTTCTTCCCCTACTTTCCCTTTCAACATTGTGGAACTTCCGCTTTCTCTTTTCCAAGAAAACCTCTTTTTTCAAGAGGATCCACGATCCTACCGTCCAACAGCTTGTTCGATCCTTTCAGCTATGACAACCAAATCGAGAAATTTTGGCAAGACCACCTACCAAGTATTCAAAGTATCGGGCTTTGAAAGTGTTAGAAAATAAACCAGTCATCTCCCTTCCGACAATGGAGGATTTACGCTGGCCGATTCGCCCTACCCTGGGGCATATTCTCTGGCTGCACTCTTATTCCCTTTTTCATGGGCTTACAGACCGGATTTATCCGGGGCAATATCCATGTTGAACTTATATCGTTTCAATAAAAGCTTCAACCAAATCCTTCCATCCCTTAATCTGGTATTATCTAAACGCATATACCAAGCAAGAGCCACATCACTTAAACCTGGCTTAGAAAGAAATGGATCAATAGCTTCTCATCATGGACCACCTCACCCATCTTATTACAATACGCTTTAAGATGGGTGATCGGGCATTGAGTTCCAGATATTTAACAAATTCTGGTACACGGAATTTTCTAGAATAACCACATTAGGCACCAAAGACATTTCAAGAGCTTTCACCGGATCATACAAACTATTCCCTTCCATTGCCTTCATTCTTTCTTCTAAAGCAACTAGCTTTCATGACCATTTTCCTCCCACTATCTTATTCCTTTGAGGTTCTTCCTCACAAAAACTGCAGTCGGGGACCTCATTGATATGCTGACAAGGTGTAAGAAATGAGCAAAAGAGCCTTGGAGGTTCAAATGGCGGAATAAAAGGAGGCGAAGGGAGGTGTAAATGTTTGTTGAGAAGATGTTCCTTCTCCAAATTCTAGGCCTCAAAACTGTTCAGCTGCCGGTAAGCCTTGCTACATCCTCCTTCAGGCTTTCCAACTCTTTTCGGTGTTGAATTTCTAACCGAGTTCTCTCTTCGCTTTCCATTTTCTTCCGTAAATGAGTATTATGGATACGTTTCATTGGGATCTATATTTCACCGTTATATGTAGAATATGACAATTTATAAAAAATATATGAAATGCATGAATATGAATGCAACATATTGGATATGGATTTGATTTTCATTGGTGACATATGGCCGTCATTCTTTGGATATGTGGTTTGAGCTTGAACTTGATATCATTGTTGTGGTGCCGAAGAGATCTGCTTAGCTTTTGACATTTGGGCTTCCCAAAACATATATATTTTTGAATTGAAAAGGTGGGTCTCACACTTTATTACTTATTCAGAGCTTACAATGAAAAATTGATCTAATCTATTACGGGAGAAAACACGCCTCTATTAGCTATTGCTTTTAAGAAAAGATCGAATGTTATCCAAGCTTCTTCGATACTTTATTATATCACCTCCCACTTGGCGAAGCTTCCACTCAGTAATAAATGGGCTTCGACCGCTGACCAACTTGATCTTGTAGTTCCCTTATCCTCTCAGTATGTATCAAGTTGTTTCTAGACAGAAAGTTAATGGTGGCATCCAATGTTTGATTATGTTGTTCTATCATTTTCTGGCTTTCCATAAGCTGTACAGTCTTTAATTTTTCTTTGTCCAGCTTAAATCTCAATGCTTCCACCTCAGTCTTGTGGATTGTTCCACTTCGCTTTTTTTGCTTCATGAATTTTAGTTAAAGCCTCAGCTTTTCCCAATTGGTCTTTAAACTTAACAATGTCCGCCCGACGCATTTTCAATATAGCTTGTGTCTTGATAGCTAACTCTTCCCAATGCTTAGCTTTGTCCATATAATACATCATATCCTGATTAATTATTTTTTGTGTTTCCAAGTCAGCCTTTGCCTTTATCAAGTCTTGACCTACAGAGTCCCTTTCTTCTTCAGCTACTTTTCTTACACCCTTTTCTTTGGCTAGTTGCCGCTCTAAAGACACTCTATGTTCTTCCTTTGCTTTAAGCTCAGCTTGTAACGATTTTACTTGTTTTCTTAATTCTTCTTCACGATTCACTCTTTTCCTTCGAAGGCCCACAGATTCAGAAACTTCTGCCATATAAGAGACTCCTCTATTACGCCATTCGGGATACTTTTCACTAACTGTAGGATTCCTTACACCGATCTCTTTTTTAACTAGCAACAAAGATCCCCAATCATGTTTAATGCTCTCCAACATCTCATTATATGCACCTTTATAGACTCCGGTGAATTGAGCTAGCCAACTATTCTTGAATGCTTTGTATGCCCCAAGCCGGCTTGCAACCAAAGCGTACATAACTAATATATCCAATCACTCCAATCAAAGGTACCCAAGGCCTCTTCCCACAACCCATTAGGCATGTTACATTTTTCATCCAAGGAGCTCTCCAATTAAAATTTCTTTGTGGAATTCCTTGCAATTTTACCCTCCAATCATCTTCTTAAAAAAAAGTTTTCCCATTCACTTGATACAAATAATTCGGTGGCTTTTGGTCAAACCACCAAAAATTTTGGAATATTGGTGTTTCGGATTCTATATGGCTTACCATCCAAATGAACAACAATGGAACACAACATCTCATAGAACCTTTCCCAATCCTTTTGCAATGATTGAGAGACAAAAAAGTTTCAGCCAAGATAAGCAGTCGAAGGGATTAATTTTAGTCTTCTCATACTCAACAAACAGATTAGCTGCCTCTAAACTGATAATTCCAGCAATCGAATGACACAAAATCAGCCCAAATATTCCCAAAGCCAATATTGGGCATACCTCCAAATTAGCACCAGGATTAGATGTTTTAGCAATCAACAGTTCTTCTAGCCGTTTCCATCTCAAACCCCCAATATTTTTTCTCTATATAAGCTCATTTGATGGATTCCCAAAAGCTAGCAAGCTCCTCTATAGTATTCTCAATCTTTGATGAAAATAAACCTTATGGATATCCTCGGGGAATTTCGCACAAAACACCGTATTCTTCAATGGTAGGAACCATATCGACATTCCCAAATGTAAAACATCGATAATTAGGATCCCAAAAATGAATTAGGGCTTTTTTTATGGCTAATGGCAGTACTGGAACATTCAGAAGATGCAAAACTCTCCCATATATCTTAGTAAATTATGTCTCATCGGCCAAGTATTTGGTGAATGGAAGTAAACGAGTGGCATCATTTATTACGCATCTCACATCCTTTATGCGTATCCCACTATCATCTAGTCTAGGCGGTCTCCCTTCAATCATATGCAATATTTCAGATTCGAGCCCATACTCCAGCTTTGGATTTCCGCATTAATCCACCATTATGTCACCCAAAAACAATCACGAATGAAGATGCTATACGTTAAGCTTGCCTTAGTGAAATTTACATAGGGAACAACCTAAATGGTAGGTTGTAGTCATTTAAATGCTTGAGGTAGGTTGCTATCTAGTCTTGAAAGGTCTTTCGCATGCTCAGTGATCTTCCTCGAAAGGTTGATGTGAGGTTTACAAGTAGCATGAAGATAGAGGCCCTGAATGATATCAGTTAGGCATACCAACCACTATCGAGTAAACAATCAAGTGAAAGTTGGATGGTTTCACGAGTCTTACCCAGGCTAAAGCTATTGGGGTACCACTACTCTCCCACTTAACTTAAAGTTAATATAACAGATGTTTATTATGAAATGCGTGGTGTGTGAAGGCATAAATCTATATCCAATATATGTATGATGACATGAACAAATATGGATGCTAAAACTATAAAAATAAATGAAATAAAATAAACGAAATAAAATAAAAACCAAACAACACAACAAGCATTTGTAGCAATTAAAAAAAAATCAAAGGCAAAGCTTAGTCCATTGGTCCCCAGTGGAGTCGCCATTCGTCCGCACCCGACATCGCACTGCCTTAAAAATTTAATTATTTGGAAAAGAACAGATTTCTGGCATCCTATTCTTTAATGGTGATATTCTTTGTTTAAGGAGTCGCCACCTAGTATTATGGATACTAGGAACCCCGACCGGGTCACAGAGATTCTATGGTACGGGTCTGGTTACATAAAAGGAAAGATATTATCACCCCTTAAACGCGTCCTACCAAAGGCGGTGCATTGCCGATCTTTGTCATTAATTGCTAACATTTTTTTTGTTTATACTATGATTTTTGTTTTGTGTGTAATATTCCTAACTCGGCGCCAATGAATATTCAACTACGGATATTTCCAACTCAGCGTTGGTAAATATTATGTAGGTATGAAAATAAATAAATTTGAATTGTCATTTTTTTTCCCGACTCAGGCCAAGTGAATAAAAAAATTAAAATCAATTTATTTTTTTTACGCAATCGCATTATTTTTATTTTTATGTAGCTAAAAAATAAAAAAAAACAAAACAAAATAAAATAAATTTACATTAGTATTTTTTTATTCCGACTCGCATCGATTGAATAAACCAATAAATTTACTTTATTTTATTTTATTTTTGCATGCATATTTTTTATGTAATTTAAATAAAATACAATGAAATAGTCAGGAATACACAAATAAAATCAATTTTTTTTAACGCAATCGCATTATTTTTATTTTTACGTAGCTAAAAAAATAAAATAAAATAAAATAAAATAAATTTACATTAGTATCTTTATTCCTGACTCAAGGCGTCGTGAATAAAACCAATAAATTTACTTTATTTTATTTTATTTTGCATGTATATTTTTATGTAATTTAAATAAAATACAATGAAATAAATTTGAATCAATAGTTTTATTCTCGATCAAGGTCAATGAATAAAAACAATAAATTCATATTTATTTTTTTTTTGTACATACACATCTTTTTTTATTATGTATTTTTTTATTTTTTATCTTTTTATTTTTTTTTATTTACATTTTTTGGGCCCATACATTTTTAATACACAATGTTCAAGCATGAATTGCACCTTTGTCACGTGAGCGAGGCAATTCACTTGTAATTCACACACTTTTTTTTTTTTTTTACATATAAAAAAAATTAGTTTTAGAGTAAATTAAATTTATTCAGCACTATGATGTGAACAATATTTTTTTCCTGAAAAACTAGTATATAGTGAATTAAATTCACTCGCACTATAATATCAATTTTATACCTGGTAATATTTTATCTAATTTTATTACACGTTCAAAATATTATGAAAACTGTAGTTTTTATCGGATAAATTTTGTACGTAATGAAATTATAAATAGTTTAATGGAATAATAAAAAATATTATATATAAAGTATTATTTTTTTCATGATGTAATAGGAGTAATTAATTCTACAATATTTAAATTTAAAACCATCAATATTAATATATATTTTTTAAAATTATTTTATAACCTTAATTTCAAAATCATTCTTAACCAAACACATTAAATTACTTTTTATTCAACCTCAATTTCAACCACAGTTTTAACCAAACACCTATTTTTTCAAACCAACCACAACTAAAAGTACCTTTTTTAAAACAACTTTTTTTAAACCACAACCACAACAGCTACCACAATACCAAACACACTCTTAGAAAACGTACTCATAATGCCCCTCTGAAAGAGGCTGAAAGCATAATACGAAATTAAAAAAAAAAAAACTGCATGGAAAGGTATCCCAGCAATTTAAATTTTGCTTTCAATATCAATTACGAACTAAACCATAATCTTCTTGCTGAGATCAAACCACGGTCATTAATTATCCAATAGCACCTGTTTCTTTGACAAGATCTGCTGCCTTCTCTTGAATCAACTTCCACAAATCATCTACATGTCGTTCTTCAGTCAAGGTTGATCCGATCGCACAGCGTATGATAAACAAGCCACCAACCACCGCGTGAGTCATGAATGCACGACCACTTTCATTCACTGCAGCTAGAAGCTTACGGTTCAATTCCAAGCCTTGGCATTCATCGTTGTGCTTCAGCCTAAAACAAACCAGAGAAAACCTCCTTCGCACCACCACCTCAAACCTACTGTCTTTAGCCACCAGTGACTCAAACCGCTTAGCCAAGTTCACATCGCTACGAATATGGCACATAAGGTTTGCTAATCCATGCCTGCGAATCACAATCCAAAGCTTCAGAGCTCTGAATCGCCTACTCAATGCAATTTGCCAATCTTTGTAGTCCACGACGTCACTTGATTCACTGGCATTGTTCCTCAAGAATTCTGCATCACTGGACAGTGACTCGATTAATAAACGAGGCTGCTTAACCCACAAGCAGCAACAATCCATGTTAGTGAGTAACCATTTATGTGGATTCATGCTCAACGAGTCTGCAAGTTCTACTCCATCCAGGTAATGCCTGAATTCAGGGCATATGCATGCACTACCTGCGTAAGCTGCATCAATGTGGAACCATAGATTATATTTCCTGGCAATTTTCCCCAGATCCATAACAGGATCAACAGCTCCACATGCTGTAGTGCCTACAGTAGCGCATAAAAATAAGGGCACAAATCCAGCTTTGATATCATTTTCAATTGCATCTTCCAATGCTTGAGGTGACAACGAAAATTCCGATGAAAATGAGGTAGAGAGGCATCGAAAATTAGAGGATGGAATTCCAACTAATTTGACGCCCTTAAGTAGAGTTGAATGGGTTTGATCGGAGGCATAAACTACCAGCTTCGTAATGTTTTCAGCTCCAATCATTCTCAAGGTCTCGTCTCTTGC
This sequence comes from Populus deltoides, assembly GCA_015852605.2. Lineage (NCBI taxonomy): Eukaryota > Viridiplantae > Streptophyta > Magnoliopsida > Malpighiales > Salicaceae > Populus > Populus deltoides. The sequence goes on along the minus strand of JACEGQ020000247.1, from coordinate 15,611 downwards.
CGCAACTAGGGTGCAAACTATAGCCTCACAAGTGCTACCGTGCAAGACACCACCTCCGTTTCCTGAGAACAAAAAGTAGATGGGAGCTTGAGCATCTTTCCCATCCAATCCATTACAATGGATTCCAGTTCGGTAGCAGCAGGAGATGCAATCCAGTTGGAAGCCAACAACATTAAGGCCTGTGCAGAGCATCTCACCAACAAACCCTGCAGTGCTTGCATTTGCTTGGAAGTAAGCAAAGAAGTTAGGGCTTTGCCAATGAGTGAGGCCTGGGATAATGCTATCAGTTACATCTTTGAGAACATCTTCTAAGGATTCCTGGCAATATGGGGCAGTGTCTGGCAATTGGGACAATAAGTACCCTGGTTTCACTTGGCTTTGAACCGGGTTGTTTTCAATGTTCTTGTAATAATCAGCAATGAAATCGATCACCATTTTGGAATCATTGGTGAAACCATTTGGGTCTAAAGGGGAGAAAGTGTTCGTGGATAGAGAACCCATTTATTTCGGATAGATGAATGGATCACTTCAATTTTTCTTTTCTTCAAGTGTTTGTGGATTTATCATGAGTAAAAGGGTGGTCTTTAAAGGAGATGCTCAGTGTACGGCCTGATCCAAAACTGAAAAATTATTATTATTATTATTATTATTATTATTATTATTATATTGGGGGGTCAAAATGGGTCACTCCATCTATTAAATAAGACACAAAAATCATTTTGCTTTTATAAAATCCTTGAAACATGTCACATGCTCCCATTTAAAATACGATTATAATATAAAAAATACTAAACTATTTTTTTATTATCTTTAATAAAAAAATATAAACTCCTCGTGATATTAAATGAGTAAACTGAAGGAAATATAAAGAAATAACAAACAAAATTTATAGTTTAATTAAAAATAAAAAATATATTAATTAGGTGGTGTTGGTGTGTTAACCTAAAAGTGACATTCAAATTCCAACTCTCTTTACCTTCTTTCAAGAATTAATTATCATAGCGTTTTGACGTGAATGACTTGTGTGGCATTCCTTTATTTTTTAGAAGTGAAAAGTTCAGGTTTGATTTATGTTTCTTTTATGTTAAAACATTTTATTTTTATAACTTTTTTGTATTTTGTTTAAGTTGAATTACTTTAAGTTAAAGTTCTATTTAATCTTGATTATTTAAAAATATTTTAAATTTTAAAATTATATTTATTAAATTTTATATAAAATACCAAAACAATCTGAAACCAAAACATTTCATTTTAATTAATAAAACAAAATACATCCTGAAATTGAACTGACAATTACAGGAATCATGACAGACTTTTGTCATTACATGGGCAAAACACGGACCACTAGTGGCATAGAATCAGCCATTATAAAAGAAATGTACGACCAGGAACGTTTGGTACTGCATTTGTACCTACGTTTTGTGCAAATTTAATTTTTTTTTTTTTACTAAAATTGAATGCTGGTTTTGTACTTTTTTGGATCGTTTTGATGTCTTAATGTCAAAATGATTTTTAAAAATAAAAAAACATCATTGGCATGTATTTCGGCATGAAAAGCTATTTGAAAAGCACCCGAACCACACCGCCAAACACGCCCCTGCCCAGTTGTTTTTTTTTTTTTAATCTTTTAATTAAATCTTTATATAGCATAATTAGTTTAAAATTAGATTTGAGATTACCAAATTAAATTAAAAGAGAAAGAAAAGAACCGAAAAAAATAATAATATATAACTCCATTTTAGTATAAAAGTTCATGTGGTTGTCAAAAGAACCACGTTATGAAAAAATAAACAGACTTTTGTCATTGCATGGACAAACAGGAACCACTAATGGCATAGAACGAGCGCAAAATGGTAAATGCTCTAGTCGGCCGAAAAATATACGTCGCGGTTTTTTTTAAAAAATAATCCTAATTTTTTTTATTAAAATATATAGGTTAAATATATTTTAGTGTTTAATTTTTTAAATTAATTTTTAATTAAGTCACCCTTTATTAATTATCTCAATTTAATTTATAACTAATAATTTTTAATGTATATGATCCATTAGGTTATTAATATGTTGACCCAAATATAAATTATAATTTTAAATAAATAGAATTAAACAAATCAAATAATTTAATTTATTATCAACTCAATAATTAATTGATTTTTATTTGAAGATCAAGTACATTGTTTAGCAACATGTTATGATCCCCTAAATAATAAGAAAGTCATAAGTGGTTTCACTTAATTTTTCAAATTGACCAGTTCTTAGTGTAATTATTATCTCTTCATCAATAATGTTTCAATTTAGATATTTTAGCATGGAGTGTGTCCGTCATGTCAAATCATATTTGTTTGCAATATTATAGTCATTGATTCTTTGAATAAAAATTGAAATTCTTTTCAAATTTCATTCCACCTTGTGCAAGGTGATAAATCAAATACTATTTAAGAACATGTGGAACATCATATTAATTATCTTATTTTAGTAATGCCAATACTTGTAAATGTTGTCAAGTATTTATGATAATAACTTATATCAACAACAAATCAAGTTCCTTTCATAAGACAAGTGTCAGTTATACCATATAGTTGGCTAGAAAGGGATCAAGTATTTATTGTACCAAGGGTTGTACAACACAAATCTAGATTAACCATTTAACAAGCAAGATATTAAGAGTGAGTAAGATAACAATTATAAACATGTTAATATCAAATATTAAAGTCTATGTTGAGTTTATATTATACTTATTCTTACACATTAGTTTAACATTTTAATCTTTACAAAATAAACTTAGCTAAACATAATGAAGATAAAAAACATAAATCAACAGAATAATGATATATATTAACTAAGTAAAGTAAAGGAAATGAAAAGTATAAACAAGAGATTAATGAAAATATAACATGAAATAAAACTTGAATATTACAAAATACAAAGAAAAAGAGCAAGAGCAAGATCTTGATCTAAAACCAAAATGACTAAAAGTATGGCAAATGTCTCCTTTTATAGGCTAAAATTCGAACTATTGATTTGATGACTAATTATTAGTGGGTGGCCATCTCTTGACTTGGTGGCTAGTTATTGACTTATTGGCTGGACAAAACATCATTGCTAACATTAAAATTTAAACAAATACTCTTCATGAAAGTTCTGAGCATTTGTCTCATCTTTCCACCAAACAAAATAATGAGCTCATTTTGAATTTTACAACTCGAGATATGGGTTGAACATTGAACGATTGTCCGGGTTGTGGACGATTCGGACTTCTCTTTTGTTGCTAATATTTGAGCTTGAAAATGAGTTTTGAATCTTGGAATCTTTATGAATGTTTTGGGCCTATGTCTTAGCTTTCCATCAAGATAAACCAGACCTAAATCCAAGGTCTACAACTCCAGTTATGACCCAATAATCGAATAGTGTTCCTGATACAATCCAGGAAAGGTCAAATTCGGATTTTGATATAAAATGTGCAACTATCAGTTTTTACGGCAACAGTCATAATTCTCAATCTGACCATTGGATTGGGCTCCAATTTTACATGGAGTCTCTTGACATGTTTTCCTACCTTGGGTTAAAATTTCAAATCAATCAGAGTTTGGAAAGACATCGTAATATGAGTCAACAGAGATTGTATGAATTTTGTTATTTACTTTCTTTTAACTTTTAGACTTTCTATTTTGCTATGATTCTTTTCCTAAAAGAAAGTGACAACTTATTTTGAAATCTTCTAATTCTCCAAAGATTTTTAATGGGCTACAACATAGTTTTAATGTGTGGTAAGGATTCATAAATATTTCAGAATCCTTTTAAATATGATGCTGAGTTCCGTGCATAAATGATGTATTTGAGTTGGAAATGTGACTTGGAAATTTTTGTTTGCTGGAAACGGTAAAGAATTCCCGACAAACTTTTGTAACCTACGATCTTGAATTTGATTTTTTATGGTACTGGCTGGAAATTTGGCTTGATGTGATTTGGCTGGAAATGACAAGTGAAGAGGGAAATTTGGCTTGATGTGATATTTCCTAATACTACAGACTTTTTTTGTTATGGTTTATGTATATATTTGGATTCAAATATTTGATTAATGGAAATTTGGTTGGTAGACTTGAGATTTGAAGCTTAAAGATGATCTTTGAAGATTTTTCTTGATCGTGTGATGATCATGCCCTTTGGTTTTTTGTGGTTTGTTGAGCATGAAAATAACAAAGAACTCTTCAATTTTTTTTTATTTTGTTTTTTGTTTTTCATGCGAGCAAGCATGGAGAACATGTGCTTCTAAAGTTAATAGATTTTTTGAGCTCAGATTCGAAAGGTAGAAAAACTGCTCTGTCCTGACCAGACCAGAACACATGTTTGAAAACGTGTGTTCCCGCAGTTCATAGAAACTGACCTATAAAACCCGACGAAGATGATAGCTTGAAAAACAGAGGCCGCAAGCCGATCTATCCCTCTTCCTACCATATATTTCGTTGGGACCCAGCTAATCAGAAAACATAATTGACAGCAAGAATTTTGCAACCACCGACACACATTTCTTTTTCTTTTTCTTTTTCTTTTTCTTTTCTTTTTTTCCGTAACATTTATTATATTTCTATGTATTAAAGTTGAGGTTTTTCGGAATCGACTTCGAATTAATACATTCATATATGTATAAATGCCTTTTCTTCAGCATTTTTTCTTCAACTCAAGCCTAAAACGATACATTAAAACTGCATTTATATTTGGTTAATGTTTTCAAAATATATGAGATAAAAACTTATTTGGTTAAAGAGATGAAAATATAAAATAAGTTTAAAATAGTTTTGAAATGAATCTCTATTTTTTTAAAATAAAATAATATATAAAAAGGGATGTCCTTTATTCATTATTCTAGTTTTATATATATATATATATATATATATATTTCGAGACAGCAAGAAACAGTACTTTGTGTGTATTAAAACACAAAGCAAGCCTAATCATCGGAACATAAAAATTCATATATAAAAAAAATAATAATTAAAAATTAAATAGAACACAGTACTGCGGCACTACATGCCTTAATTCTAAATAAATAATGAGTAGAAGAGTAATATAAAAAGTTGATAATAGCCCAACAAAACCTTGAAACTTAAGTTATTTGAGACAATAAAAGATTGTTCAAAACTCAACAATTAATTAAATTTAATAAACACATATGTTGTAGCCCTGTGATTTTGTTGATCACAAACCATAAGAGATTTGCTAATAAATCTACAGGTGAAATTGTTTGATGACAGATAATCGGGCCATCAGAGTATGAACTATTGCAAAGGCGCCGAAGAAAAACTCATGATCAGATCAGGTTCATAAACAGAACACTTGCAGTCCATGCCCACATATAAGAAAACAACCAATTCAAGCCACTAAAGGGCATACTAGCAAACTGGATGGATAGATTCAAGGTTTGGATCTATAATAAAGAATAGAGCACGGAGAAAAAGGAAACAAGAAGATATATGATCAATCTCACATATAAAAAGAAAATAGTGCAAGCAAGAGAAGATTATATATACCGGTTATAAGATCAAAACCTAGGGTTAACACTCGAGATGAGAAAAATTAGCAGCTTATCCAGAGATTGTGAACGATTGAAATGGCAAACTAATTGAAAATTTTGGGTCATCAAGCCAAGAATCATGGAGGAGAACTAATGACTAGAAACTAGTGTATATAAAGCACACCAGGTGCTTGTCAAAATGACCCAACGAAAATTAATTGAGACACAGATTGAGAGCTGGTAAATAGTTCCTCTCTCTAAAAAATACTGGGTTATATAATCAAGCATAAAAGAAGTTGATCTTGCAAGATTGCAATGACAAAAGTTTCTAAGGTTACAAATAAAAATCAACCAAGCATTAAAACTCTGAGGGCCATCTTTGAGGATTGGATTACCTATGATTTTCTGGGGACGTAGTATAGAATTCTTGTGTGTATTTGTTCTTTAAATCCTCTTCTTGATTGTGTGCATATCCTTTTTTCTAATGATTTTGAAGCTCAAAAAATAATCCTTCCAAGATCATATTGAATTAAACATGTTAACTTACATATACTTTTGGTTTATTGTGCATTGATAATTTGAATTAATTTTTATTCTTAACCAATTCACCCTCTCTTGGTTGCCTTCATAGCCTATATATGTTTCTTGTTAAAGTCCAAGGAAGAATTGAATGTTACAAAAATATAATAGACATAATTGAGAATCTATAGTAAGAAATTTATCCAAGAAAGATAATAATTTTATTAATACTACAAAAAGTACAATTATATTTATCTGTTTGAGAAAGCTAACCAACTAGTCTTTTTGATAAGAAAACTCTAAAAATACAGTTGAACTAGTTAAGTTCTAAGTTTATATTTTAGAAATTACCAGTTCGAATCTTACAAACCTTAAGGCTACTGAAGACTTACATGATTATTAACTTCAAAACCCGTGAGATTAATCAAGGTGCACATAAATTAGCCCAAACACCCATATTAATAAAAAAAATAATTCTAGTTTACTTGTGTTGGGATTCGGTAGCATCTTTCAGAAACAATCACTAGGATTTTATTCAAATGGATAAAAACCACAATAAACAAGGACACCATATAGTTAATAAACAACAGATCTAGATTTATAGATAAAAATTAAAAGACAACATAAATTAAACCTGTGAAACTGCTAACGGTTGTCGTGATCAGACTTTTTTTAGGTGTTTTTCTAGAAAGAATGAGAGGAAGGGGAAGGGCGCTACTAAAGCACTTATCGTTATCTCATATTATTATTATTATTATTTTTTTAACAAAACCGATAAAAAGGATGCGCTAAAAGAACCATGTATAGATCAAACTAAACATGTTCCTCCTCCAACATTACATGGCAACCAAGGAGGAACTATATTTAAATACTCAACAGAGGATAAATTTTGAGATACTTTCTTGGCCATGATGTACACAGCATGATTCCCTGAATGTCGAACATAACGAAAGCCGAGGATTCATGTCTCGTAACGAAGCAATAGAACATCATGAACAAAAGTAACAGTATCCCATGAAGAAGAACTGGGAAGGATCTCATTGATCCTACCTCCCTAGAAGAAGACAAGTGGGGTTTCATATTTTAAGAGAGATTTGTAGAAGAGCTCGCACCAGGCAACCCTGTTGTGGCTGTAAAGAGTTTGCATTTCCTTCAATCTTTTTTCCTTCTTTAGGCAGACAACTTGGTTTTCTATTGCATGTACACGTGTTTGTCCAAACCAGAAGAAGTCACACCACTTATATTTCCACCCTATCAATTGCACTCGCATCTTCGTTCTCTGAATTGAATTCTCCTCGTGATATAATATTCATGATGGTCTTAGTGGCTTGACCAACAGCACGGGAAGTCTTCTTTTGCAGCACCAGCAACAACTGGCTGCAGGGAGATGATTGGCAGACTAGCCCTCTCTTGAATCATAGCTGGATATCAAATAATAGACACAAAATCATCAGTTCTGTAAATAACAAAAAAAGAAACAAATTGACTTGCTGTGGGAAAGATAGGCAGCACAAGAACTTACACATAGTATGTTGGTGAGCAAGTGCACCAATCTGTCGAATTCCAGCTTCTGCTGCTTGAACTGCTTGAGCTGATTTATTGACCCCATCAGTTATCTCTTGGCTGCATGTCAATTGAGATAAACCATATTATTATACCTGAACAGTATCCGAGAAAATGAAATTGGATACTTACAGGCCACTAAACTTTATATAGCTCATCTTGTTAAGGTCGTGGTTTTCTCTAGATATTAGGAATACTGACCATAATGCTATCATCAGACAGGCTCTCACCAAGACAAGCTGAACATCTTAATGTTTTAAGTGTGATGACTAAGGTGGACATTAGACATCTATAAATTACTATGAAATACATAAATAGACACAGCTAAAGGACCTATAAATCCTCATGGAACTTTTTTTACGTCCCCCCAGCATCAATATGTCACAGTCAAATCAATTCCTTTTTTACTGGGGTAAGGGAAACCCATGTCCCCAGCATCAATATGTCACAGTCAAATCAATTCCTTTTACTGGGGTAAGGGAAACCCATGTTTTGTTTATAAGATAGGACAAAGTAAACGGACATGATCAGGCTCTTGCTTATATGTTCAAGAAATACAAAATGTTCTTAACCGGCATTTGGGCCAATGGAAAAGGGGAAAATTTTATGAAAAGAATTAATGATAAACAAAGAGTTGTCATTAGAATTTGATTGTCACCTCAAATCACTTAATTCCAATGTAAGATCACTTATTTCCATGCCTGAAAGCCTAATTGCAGCCATTGTACTGGGCAGTTCCTCACGAGCTGTATCTGCTAGCTTCGAAAAAGATGTTGCTGCTTTCCCCATTGCCTGTCAAGCAGGGAGGAAAAAATAGAAGAAAAAGGAACCAATATCGACAACAGAACACTAGAATCGTTAAATTGCATAAGATAATTTGTATGATATTAAAATCTTCACAAATAGGAACTTACAATTACAAGAGTAACAGACAGTTTCAAATATCCAGAAGAACTAAAACTCTAAGGATACGATAAAATGAAAATGCACAAAGCAAATAAAGGAACTGGTAAGAGGAATTAATTAGCATGGAGAGCAATATACTGTTGAAACCCTTTTGCTGACCATTATTAATTTGTAAATTAACTAATGTTGGATTTGACTTCCTAAAGCTTGCACATTGGAAGCGGCTTGCAGGTAGTTGATTACCAACATAATTATAGTTATGTTATTTTCATAACATGGATCTAGTAACAAGGACTTACATGGTCAGGCTACTGTTCAAAAGTAAAAGATTATCAACTATAATTTTTTAGATATCATACAACTTTTCCTCCATAATTAGCTTGCCCTCCTTTTAACTTACAACTCCAAGAAATCAGGCATTCAGTTTAAGCAGAAAGAATCAGGAAAGTGTAATTTCCTGATGGAAAAATCAACTGTCAGTTTCTTAAAATCTCATAATAAGAAAGCTTGGCATAGAATTTGATGTTGGACGGTCAACATATCTGAATCATCAAACCCTAGCAAGCAAGCTAATCAACTGACTGATAGACCATTAAAGCAACTGATGCATCACACTGCACAAGCTACTACTATTGGTCATAGCTGCCCCAGGTCAAATCTCAAGAAAAGCATGTCGTGAGACCAGCCTTCTTAAAACAGAAACAGCTAAGGGAAAGTCAACTAATTTAGTATCAATCAGCTTAGTAATAAAAACCTTTCTTAAAACATAAACAGCTAAGGGAAAATTTAACTAATTTAGCATGCAACCAGCATAATTACCCAAACAACCTATCATCAGCATTCTACTCATACAAACATACTGAACAATACATTCATCAGCACAGTAAACCAAAGTGCATCCAGAAGATCGTCACCAAGACCAAAAAATGCACACAAGCAGATGATACATATATGTCAAATGTAATAGAGCAGAAACAGAGGCAAAACGCTATGAAGAAACAGAGCAAGCATATCAATAAACATTTTTACTAATGTCAGGATTTAATAAGAAATCTAATAATTCTCCAAATAATATTCTAACTGAAGAAAGAAAAAACAATGTCAATCTTTTATTCTGACACTCAAACTAGACCAGTTAGTCAATAGATATTTCTTCTTATGAAATATGATATCACCATCAGAAGTCAGCAAAAGCCACGTTAAGATGTCAGAAGTGCAGGAGCTCCCATTAGCAATCCCTGCTTCAAATGACATTAGCTAACATTCCTTTCTTTCAAACCAAGGTCATTAAATTCATGGGTGTCAATTTCTTTTCTGTCACTAAAAAATAAAAGCATGTCAGTCAAGCTTTGTCTCATGATGCATCACCTAAGTTTGCAAGAAAAATATGCAATGCAACATCTGTTGCTTTCCAACAATACTAAAATTAGCAAAATGGACATAATAAAATACAAAAACAAACCAAAAGTAGAGGCAAGCAGATTTACTAAAGAAAAAAAAAGAAAACAAAAGGAGTAGTGACAAATAAAGAGAAATAAAGAAGGAAACAGAAATGGGGGGAAGAGAAATGGGAAAGGTAGGTTGGAACAAAATCTAGCAAACAATCCTACGCTTGCAGTTATGAAAGGAGAACTGCACTCAGATGTAAAGTCAGATAACTTACATAGAGTGTTGGAACAGCAGCAACAACAAGGCTTGTAAATGCTATAGAAGTCTGCAAGACATCAAAGTAAGCCACATTTATTGAGTAATCAAAGGGTAAAGACAAAAGTCGTGAACATTTCAACTCAAAGAAATTATAGTTTCACAACACTGTCCAGCTGAAATATTTACCAACACACCTATCACAAATGCAGCATATTTTGATTGAAGGATTCAACTGAATCCGCACTATCAAAGTTGGAAAAAAACAATCAAAATACCTAACAAATATATTGATTTGCTGCATCTGCACCAAAATAATACAAACAGGTGGTCCTATGCAAGCAATTCAGAGCTTCTAGATTTCTCAGAGAAAACACAAACCATAGCATGTTATAAATGAATACCAATACAGTAAAAACAGTTTACAATTCCCACTTCTAAACAATCTAACAGCACCTTCATAAGCCCCAAATTAGCACAGCTAAAAAAGCAGCTATCTTTCTAACACAAACCACCCAATAAAAAAGACCCATCAAAAACTTCATAGCCATTAAGCTCAAAAGGGGGGGGAAACCCAACTTTGCAGACAAAGAATTTAATAGCCAAAAGTCTGTTAAGCATCCTAAACACAAAAACTAAGTTAATTTGTAAGAAAAAAGGGACCAACAAATAATACCAAATTAAGCTAATAAAACTGAAAACAGAGAGAGAGAGAGAGATACCGTGCAAGCAATAAAAGATAAGAGAAAGAAAGCTTGATCACTCAAACTAAGCTTAGTCCATGACTGAATATAATTGGGAACAATTGGATTCCCAACTTGGACATTCAAGTTCCTCTCCAATTCATCTGCACCAAGAACTTCAACATTTGAATTCAATGACACTTGTTCATTAGTGGAAGTGGATTGTTTTCTAGTGGGATTTGAAGAAGAGCAAATTGGAATTAAACGAGAGGGTCTTGAGGAGTTGGGGTGTGGGGATATTACGGAGAGAAAATGATTGGGGAGTGGAATTGAATTTCTGGGAAATGGAATTGAATTCCTTGTTAGTGAACTTAATGAATTGAAAATAAGAAAGGAATCAGCGTTTAGGAGATTGGGTTTCATCTGTAGCAACTTTTTGAGAGAGCCGTTGGTTTTGAGCTCTTCTTTAACATTAACACTACTCCATTGGTTATTTCTTCCTTGTTTTTTATTATTAGGGCTTTGTCCAGAAAGACGAGAACAGACTAGCTCCTCCTTCTCCCTTTTCTATTGTTTCCAACATGTATATATATATATATATATATATATAAACTAGATGGGTTGTTAACCCTGCGCCTGTTCCGAGTTAAATTTTATTAATATAAAAAATAATATTAAGGTGTCAACAAAATTCAAGTAAACTTTTGTTAATTTTAATAAGATATAAAATTAAGATAATTTATAAAAAAAGTAAAAGAAAATTGCAAGCCTCAAGATGTAATAACTTAATATCAACAAATGAAACAAAAACAAAATTTCAAAACCATAACTTTGAAGAAGAAAACCCGATTCAACTCAGAGTTGACTTGATTAACTGATGACACGCGATACAAGATTGAGATAAAAAAAATAGAATTTTAAAAAGAAAGGCCTAGCAAAAAAATCAAAGTTAAGGGAAAAAAAACATAAAAATACCGAGCTAATTCATGTTAACTTTATTAACTTACTCTCGGGATAACCTAACAAAAAAAAAAGAAACAATGATAAAGCTTAAGAGTCAATAATGAAATGTCAAATGATGAAATTGAAAAAAGAATCAATATCATAAAAAAAATGTTGAGGAAAAAAAACCCTAAATAAACCTGAGTTAACTCAACTAACCTGCCACCCTCAACATGAGAATGAGATTAAAAAAATTAGACTTTTAAAAGAAGACTTAGCAAAAAAAAAATTGAATTAAATAGAAAAGACATGGAAAAAGAAAACTTAAGCTAACTTAGGTTAACTTGACTAACTTGTACTCGGGATAACACAACAGAAAAAAAAAAGCAAAAAAATCACAAAGCTCAAACGTCAATAATCTAATGTTAAATAATAAAATTAAAAAAAATCAATTTCATAAAATGATATTGAAAAAAAAATCTAAATCAACTCAAATTATCTCGACTAACCTATTATCCTGGATATAAAATTGATATAACTCAAACAAAAAAATATAGAACAAATAATAATACAAGGGATTAATTGTTGGTGAGTTACTGTAGAAAATTTGGAGGATAAGGAAGGAGAAATTATAGGGATTTGTTTGTTACCTCTAACTACTCTAATTAAACAGTTCTAGCTATATCTATGTGTGAGAATAATTACCTACCTAGATTAGCCTATATAATTGTATAGTTGTGTAAAGATTTGCAATCGGATAAAAATAAAATATTTTTAATATTTTTTTATCATGGTATCGAGAAAAAGAATCTAGGACTCTGTAAGCTTATTTTTTTAGAGAAAAGCTATGGCATAACAAATACCCTTAATAGAGAGTTCTCAAGGCAAAAGTCAAATCCATACAGATCTAACCACCAAAATATCACAAATATTGAATCAAACACTTACCCCATTAAATTAAGAAACCATTGGTGCACCAATTAGGATCAAGTTCGACGATGTCATAACCCAATTCGGGTTATTTCCCAAAAATTAATTTTTTTTCAAAATAAAAATCAAAAAATAAAATAAAGGTTGGCAACGTGGAGAAAGCAGGCCGAGAAATCAAGCTGTAATTTTTAGAGGAAATCCAAAGCCTAATTGTACCCCACTATGCCCCCAAAATACAGAGAAAATGCAAATTCAAGGTCAAATTAAATGATTATTGGACGAATTTGCATAAAAATTAAGTCCGATGACATAATTAAATTTTTAATAGGCCAATTTGATTTAATCATGGGCCAAATTAAATTTTAATTATCTTTAAGAATTAATTTGGGTCCAATTGAAAGATTGAATTAAGTGCAAGCACTTAATTATACTTTAAATGGGTCAAATTAATTTTATTTGGGGCTTAATTGGTGAAAAATTAAGTTTGAGAGCCTAATTTGGGCTTAATTGAGAAGATTGGAATTTTAAGAGACCAAATTTAATTTTTTTCCAAGTTAATTGATTGAAATTAAAGGTTAAATTGCAAGCAAATTGAAGTTTTTGGGTCAATTAGGGGTTAAATTAAAGAAATTGATAGCCAAGGACATTTCTGTAAAAGACACCAAACTATAGGGGTGACATTGACAAAAAACTGGGAGTGAAATTGAAAGTTTAATGGTCAATTAGGAGTTAAATTGACAAAATCTTAGACCAAAGACCATATTGTAATAGCCGCGTAACTTTGAGGTTTCAATTGAAGTTTATCAGGGGCTTAATTGCATTAAATCCAAAATTAAGGGTCAATTAGGGGTTCAATTGAAACCAATTGAAAGATGGAGGACTAAATTGAAAATCTTTTAAAATCCCTAATTCAATCCCAAACAGCGCCGTTTTGTATCCAAAAAAAAAAGAGGTCGTCTGGTCACTATTCATTGTCTTCCCCGTTTTACCCAAAACAAACAGCGTGGGAGCCTACTTTGCAGGTGCATTTAATGCTTTATTTCTCCATCAAATCGAACAAAACTTGCACGAAACGGATCCCTTGCAGTTCCTCTATAACCCCATGTGAACTTTGTAGGATGAATGATAACACGGCGACGGCGTGAAAAGGTCAACTCAGGCAGCCTTTTCCTGCAGATTTGACAACTCAGGAAGGCTACTTTGAGCCAACGGTTAGGATCCTTCTCAACCGAATCAAGAGCTAAAATTTTACTCCGGTGAAGACGAGATTACCCTTTTCCACCGCCTATAAATAGAGGCTGAGTTGATGGCCTGAGAGGAGGAGAAAATTAAGTCCAAAGTTGACAAACAACCAGCCACACCCCCTCTCTTTTTCTCCTTTTCTTTTTTGCAACGAGTACTCTTTCTCCTTTTTCCTTCTCAGCCGTGCCTTCATCCACCAACACTGCCACCGCCAGCTTGACAACCATCCTCTCCACCACACTTCTCCATCTCCATTGATTTCTTCTCCCTTTTCATCCACAAATGGCAGACTCATCAGCACCACCATTTTCATTTTCTTCCTTCTCCAGCACTGGTAGCAGCAACATCAGCACCGACCTCCACCCCCACAACCAGCTTTACCACCATCATTTCCATCAACTCAGCTCCTCACAAGTGGCAGAGCAGCCACCGTGACCTTCTCTCTTTTCTCCTTCCAGCCTTTCTCTCTCCTCTGTAACTTTTTCTTCTTCTTCCCACAGCCAACTCCGGCCACCATCACCTCAGCTGACGCCCCTGAGCCACCGGCCGAACCACCTCATCACGACCGAGACCCCAACGCTAGGCAACTTCCTCCTCCTTGCTTTGCCTTTTTCTTCCTCGACGTAGCTGCTGCATGCAGAATTCATTTATGCATGCAGCAAGCTAATTAATTAGCCCCTGGTTTGGGCCGGGCCCGTTATGGCCCAGCCTAAGTGCCTGGCTCTGGCCCGGCTCTTTTTTAAAAAACAAAATTCAAAAATCTTTTGAAAAAAAATTGGTGATTTTCCTCGCATATTTTTCTACCACTTTTATATAATATCAGGTTGTATATTTACATTGTAAAATACAAATCCGGTATTAAAATACCCAGTTTTCTCCAAAACATTTTAAAAAAACAATTTCAAAACATTTTCAAAAGGAAAAAAATATTTTGTTGCATACGGCCAAATCCTAAAATTTTTCCAAGCATATTTTTTCATAAAAAAAAATTGCATTCTTTTCATGTTTAAAAAAAATCCAAAAATGGATATCAAAACCAGTTTATGATCATCCGCTAAGGTTTGGCCAAAATATCAAAAAAAATTCCAATCTTTTTTTAGGATCCAGATGTAGACTTTAATATTTGTGAGGTGTAAAATTACACGATAAAGTACACCCTAAAGTATTAAAGATAAAAGGTGTAAAAATGTGATGCTAAAATTCAAACTTTAGAACGGTTAGGATTTAACCCGATAAGGTAGAGACTCTCTCATAAAGAGAGTCTCGCCTTGAGCCTTAAAAAAAGACTAACGAATAGAAACCTGACTTAGAAAAAACAATCAAACAACAATGCAGCTTACCTTAGGTAGGGTGCACTGAGGGTGATGCGTCTTCCCCTTGCACAACCAGTCCCTTACCTAAACTCTCGCAGACCATAAGTTCCTAGTGACCATAATACTAGGTGGTAACTCCTGAACATTAATCATAATTTTATGATTAAATCCAAAACCCTTCCCAACACACATCACACCTCACAACAGGAGGCACGAAAGAGAGCCTATGCCGTCGCCAGACGACGTCGCCCCCCGCGACAAACGACACTAACTATGCCTTTGGTCTCAAGTTGTTGAGATGTATATCTCAAGTATAGACAAGTTAGGATACATAAATAGGGATCTCCCACAACAACACGA